>OMNR01047094.1:8296-18678 GCA_900303205.1 Mora moro
TGGAACACACTGGGGCTCTCTCTCTCTCTCTCTCTCTCTCTCTCTCTCTCTCTCTCTGTCTTCAATTTGAGTCTTTGAAGATTTTTTTGACATAAAGACAGTGCTTATATTGCCAAAGCAAACGTATATGAACAGACAAAGAACAACATTTACAACAATATGAAAGTACATGCCACAAGTAGGGCAACACAAGTAAGAACAGCAATTAATGAAAAATGATTAAGTATTATGTATACTTCAGTAGTATGGTGTCTATTAAAATGCACATGCATATATATATATATATATATATATATATATATATACACACACACACATATACATCTCTCTCTCTTTCTGCTCGTGTGCCTGCTCGTCTCTCTCGCTCTGTTTCGACACAGACGGTAAAAGTAAAAACACAACTCAGAAATACCATCAATCATGGTGTTTTATTTTGAAATGTAATATTTTGGTAAATGACCGGAAGCTCTATGCCGTCCCTGTGCCTGACTTCCTGCCCAGCTTGACACATTCGCTCACGAATCGAGAAAATCTTGGACCTGAAGTCTGAGCGATCGCTGCACGCCGCGGCCGGTCGGCGCCATTCGGCGCCCTTCTGCGTCCGGTGTGCACGGCCGCGTTGGTTAACATGGGCGCGTTGGTTAACATGGGCGCGTTGCTTAACATGGGCGCGTTGGTTAACATGGGCACGTTGGTTAACATTGGCGTGTTGGTTAACATGGGTGCGTTGGTTAACATGGGCGCGTTGGTTAACATGGGCGCCGAAAGCATTTTCCTCGCCAGTCGGCGCCTTTCGGCGCCGTTCCACGTTCAGTGTGTTTGGGCCCTTAGGGCTCAAACACAAAAAAATCTTCAAAGACTCAAATTGAAGAGAGAGAGAGAGCGAGAGAGAGAGAGAGAGAGAGAGAGAGAGAGAGAGAGAGAGAGAGAGAGAGAGAGCGAGAGAGAGAGACAGAGAGAGAGAGACGCACACAAGTAGAGAGAGAGCGAGCGAGTGACCGGCGCGTAGAAAGTCGAGTCTGGTGTGAACAACTTAACTCCTTCTTGCTCGATCGTCGACGATCGCGCCGCCTCCTTTTCTTTCCGCGTCCAGTGTGTTCCCACCCTTATACAGCTTGAGCTGGTACCAGAAGTTTGTTGGTTTGGAAATTCGGCCATTCGGTGCCCTTCTGCGTCCGGTGTGCACGGCCGCGTTGGTTAACATGGGCGCGTTGGTTAACATGGGAGTGTTGGTTAACATGGGCGCGTTGGTTAACATGGGCGCGTTGGTTAACATGGGCGTGTTGGTTAACATGGGCGCGTTGGTTAACATGGGCGCGTTGGTTAACAACTAGCCGCCTCCTTTTCTTTCCGCGTCCAGTGTGTTCCCACCCTTATACAGCTTGAGCTGGTACCAGAAGTTTGTTGGTTTGGAAAGTTGGTCAAATCAAATGGCATTTCTCCAAAATGCTCTTGCTGGGTTGAACTGAATCCATTGAAATTTCCTTTACATTAATACTTTTGACTTACAGTACAGTACAGTACAGTGCAGATTCAAAATAATAACCAAAAATATGTCACTGTGCAATGTGCAACTGTGCAACTAATACTCTAATCTAATACTAACTCGAACTTGACCAACTCTCAAAGTGGACAGCCCTGTACATTCAGTTTATGCAACCTTCAAATATTGTATAATTGTCACTTGTTACTTTATAAAGTTAGAAAGAATGTAAAAAGCCCGTCCTACAGCTTGAGATAGTACCAGAATGAATGTCAGAACTTGTGACATAAAAAAGTCAGTTTGTTCTGTTTCAGTATAACAACATTGCTGAACAAACGTATCTCAGGCAAGGCAACACATTTTCATCATTTATTTATATGTTGACAATTTTATATTTCGTTTATTTTATGGTTTATTTTATTATGGTTTATTTTATGATTATTATTTATGATTTCACATTGTTTGATTTTATCCACATGACAAGCCACATTCAGTAGTTGTTCCAATAACTTCTTCCAATTAGGTCCTCGGTTTCACTCAAGGCTCAAGATGGTTCGGATACTGTATGGAAAAACAGACAACATTTGGGGTCAGCACTAGCAATAGAGACAACCCGTTAAATTAGAGATAAACGGATAAAGTACAGTGAATACAGTTACCATTTTCCGTGCTTCATAAGGTCAATGGCATCATTGACAGACTCCAAGGGCATGTTGTGGGTTATGAATTCATCCAGCTTCACCTTCTTATCTAGGTAGGCCTTTACCATCTGAGGCACACCATCCTTACTCTTGAAGCCTGATTGGTAAAACACACACATGATTTTGTCATTGTTCATCATTTAGCCTAAACTAAGAATGTAAAAAGTGCATGTAAAAGCCTACACCTAGTCCCTGGTCCACTGTCAACTGACATGTGTTACCTTACAAGCTGAGACCTATATGTATATGGTTTTGTGTTTGAGAAAAACAGCATTTGGGCTCCATTATATGTCTGGATCAACCTCAAATAATAAACATTTCTAAACATGAGGTCAGATCCTCTTTGTTGGTTCTTTGTGATGGTACTAATATACCTTGTATGTGCCTCACCTCCAAACAGGGAACCCTTCCATGTGCGTCCAGCTATGAGCTGAATGGGTCTCGTAGCAATATCATGCAGGTCCGTCCAACCAACCAGCACACTGACACCCCATCCTTTTACACAGGACTCCAGTGCATTCCTCTATAGGTTATGTTAGTAAAAATGTACAATGTAGATCAGTTATAGGCGATATATGAAATGATACAAATAAAAGAAGGGTCTACAAGTTACAAGCAATCATCTTAATATTGTATACAATATTTGATATATATGTGTAGAAGTGTTAGTGGATCTTGAAAATAGGATGTGTTTAAATTCAGCCTATATAAACAATAGGCATGCCAAAATACAAAATGTACACAGAAGTCGAGGTGTCTCACCATGACTCCAACATTCCCCACACATTCCAGAGAGAAATCCACGCCTCCATTGGTCATCTTGGACAGCACTTGGCTGATGGGCTCACTGTGGTCATTAGGGTTCAGGAACTCAGTGGCACCAAACACCTTGGCCTTCGCAAACTTGTCCGGGTTCACGTCAACAGCAATGATTCTCTTGGCCCCAGCATTGTGGCAGCCCATCACAGCAGCCAGGCCAACCGCCCCCAGTCCGAATACGGCACAAGTGGATCCTGGCTCTACCTGTGGACAACATATATTTTATGTTTATATATATATATATATATCGTTTTTTTTTCAATATTTAGATATATAAACATAATATAATACAAGTTAACAAAATGAGGCATACACAAGTATTCACATTACAGATAAACCAAAATTATATAAATAAGATAAGTAGCCTACTATAATAATAAAGTAAGAAAAGTCATTAATAAAAAAAAGGTATTAATACAATTATTCATCTTTGGGTAAATGAGAACCCAAGAACACAAGTGTTACCTTAGCAGTATTGACAGCCGCTCCAAATCCAGTACACACACCACAGCCCAGAAGACAGACTTTATGGAGCGGTGCTGAAGGGTCCACCTTGGCCACAGCTATTTGGTTGACCACTGTGTATTGGGAGAAGGTGCTGGTCCCCATGAACTGCAACACCTTTTGGCCTTTACAGGTAAACCTGGAGTCTTTACTTGACATCACATCATGACTGTCGTTGGCCCTACAATAGGAAAGTTATTTACAGTTAGACTAATAATGTTAGAATTTATGTTAGAGAAAATGAGGGCTAGAGGTTAAAACCAAGCCACTAAACGAATTCAGTTTAGAATAACAGAGATTAATTTAATATAAACAAAAATCTTCCAGGTGAAATAGAAAAGGAGAGACTGAGTGAGTGAATGAGTAGATAATCAGCTCACCATCCCTTCTCACATTGGTTGGTCTTCGGACTTTGGCAAAAACGGCACTCCCCGCACTGGGAGATGAAGAGGGGTATCACCTTGTCTCCTAAAACGTAGACCAATGTTTATTAAAAAAAGGGACATTTTGTTTGCATGAAATTCCATTTTAAAGAGTCCCTATCTTTCAAGTTTATTAACTATGATACACTGTAAAATGTTGCTCTTCTAATAGCCAGGTCATTTGTGTTAGGGGTGAAATGACTTTAATGTAAACACATATTTGGAACAGATGCTAACATCACAGAATAATAAGATCCACATTGATTACATTCCCATTATAGCTTCATGACCTGGTTGGAATTCAGTGACCCCGGGTCCAACACTCTCCACAATGCCACCACCCTCATGTCCAAGGACTACAGGAAATCCATCTTTATGTTTTCCCTCAAAAAGGTGGTAGAGGTCCGTGTGGCACACTCCTGTGGCAATGATCTGCACCCAAGTCCACAGTTTTATTAAGTTTTCATTTCAGTGTTGTGTTGTAGTATACTTCTATGCTTGTGCGTTGCACACAAGCTACGGGAGAGGCTGCTATTCCTCCATTGTTCCTAATTATATTGCATATTATTGCACACATTACATCTGTATTTAATGCATGATACATGATCCTATTTTTCTATTCTGGACACTGCAGTGGAACTATTTGCATCTATTTTAAAATAAAAAAGTCCAACCAAAACTGCTGTACTATTTTAAACAGATGCAAATTCCTTGTCTCTGTAAAATAATCTTAATGTGGTCAATGATGTGACTCTGATTGCATTCCGTCTGGAAAAATAAACATAAGTAACATTCCAGTGTTTCTGTGTGTGTGTGTGTGTGTGTGTGTGTGTGTGTGTGTGTGTGTGTGTGTGTGTGTGTGTGTGTTTGTGTGTGTGTGTGTGTGTGTGTGTGTGTGTGAAAGAATGTGTTCTTATAAAGAACACATTTGAACACATTCTGTTCTTTCAAAGGTTTGTAAATCCCACCTTGATGCGTATTTCATTGGCATGGGGAACGTCAACTTCTATCTCTTCAATCACCAAAGGCTTGTTTGCCTCCCAGGCCACAGCAGCCTTACACTTAATGACCTAGAAGAGACACATATTCATAAAACAATAGATCAAAATGTAGAGAATCTCAAATTAATACCAAACTGTAGCAAATGATTTACAGGAATATGATTATCTCATTTGTTACATGCATATCAGTTAGCAATGGTTTTGTTTGCCCATGATACAATGCATATGCCATTTAAGAAATCTCATCTACACACCTGGAACTACTAACTACTTGAGTTTCAATCTGTTATTCAGTTATTAAGTTAAGTTTTTGCCAGACTTTGCCAATATAAACAATTTCGAAAGAGAATTTGGACAGGTTCCATCATTGCGTAAAAAACAACAACTGCATCTTACAGAGGTAAGATTTATAATGCAGAGAAATAAAGAAAGTACTGTAGACTTTGAATACTGTAGAAACCTGCACTGTGCAATTGTATAACCTTTTTAACTCAAAATGATAGTTCACTGTTAACTGTGTGAACTATCATGTCCAGTTAGCATCTAACTGGACTTTGTCCACTGTGTTTATTCTCTCCATGTCTGCCCAGATTAAATATGGGCCCTTCAATTGTAAACACATTTTCTGGCATGCATTCCAACTTTTCCATTGTAAACTATTTCCACACAGTGTTTGGATAGCTTCAACATTACATAAAACCGAAACAGAGAGATATATTGACCCTTAATGGAACACAGAATGAGAGGATCAGATAGAGGTTAAGTAAGCTGTTTTATTAAAAAGCTACAAGTATATTATATATATATATATATTTTCGACCTGAAATAAGAATTTCTAAACCATTTCTAAAAACATGACATGAAATGTATTGGTTATCAGCATTTCATACAGTGGTTGAAAATCCCATTTTGCATTAAATAACCTATTGCAAACTAAATAATGTGTAGATGTAAAGTGGTGAACTTACCTTTCCTACAGTTGACATACTTTGTCTTTTTCAAAGATACAAGAAGGCAAGAAGTGAACAGTACCGGAGCGGAGAGGTGTTGAAGCTGGTGTTCCAGGACAGGATAAGGAGAGAAACATTTGGCTTGAAGTTTAAATACTAAAGCCACGTGTTGGGGTGGGAGGGATTTGAAGGGTTATATATCATGTGTCTGTTGGAAAAAAACATGACTAATAGGACTAACCCTGGTTAAATAAAGATACAAATACAAAAGATAGAAGATATTGCATAATTTGTACATTTGCACATACTAGTGCTCACACCTGTAACCATGTTTGTATTCAAACTGTAATGGAGATCTCATTTAGCTGTTGTTACCATTTTGCCTATCATCTACCACTTATTGCTTAAAAAACGGAAAACTGAAACTGTTGCTGAATCTGTTCAGTAGACAAGAGTCTGAATGATGACGATGAATGACGAAGCCCATCTGACATCACCGCAACCCTACAAAAACATATTTAAATCTAGAAACATAGCCACGACTAGTCAATACCTTTATTTTAACCAATGACTTACATCTGCTTTTATTTCATCCCATCTTAATTACTGTCACTCTTTATATTCATGTCAGAAATCAATCCACTGCTTTCAGTAGTACAAAATGCTGCTGCCCATTTTTTAACAAACACGAAGAAATGTGACCATATAACACTTGTTTCATTTAATTACATTTCTTAACAGTCAGTGCAACACATTCATCTTTGGCAGTATGGCTCTGTTGGGGAAACCCCCTGTCTCCCGGATGAACCTCCTGCATGAACTAGACTTCCCACTCTTGTCATTAAAGACTGAAGCAGATCTATCTAGGCCGAATGCCACACATCTCTTTGTCTTGAGAACTGTCTGGCAAAGCCTTTAGCCACCCCCCACCCCCACAAGCAGGTATCGTGCTTAGCTGGTCAATGTACCTGTCTAGTAAACAGGAGATCCTGGCTTCAAATCCCAGCAGTACCGTGTGTTGTGTAACATGCTCCCCCAATAGCATTTGCTTAAGATGCCAAGTCTGTTCTCGTTGCACACAACCAAAGAATCATGTCATGGTATTGTAGACCTCTTTCGTTGTCTTCTCAAGAACTTGCTGAAGCATTTATTTTGCACTGTGAGAGGTGCTGTGAATTAGCTACCTTCTATTATGTAAGAATCCCACTCATTTGGATTCACTTTAGATGCTAGTTCTGTCCTCTTTGCACACGACCGAAGGATCAGGTCACGCTACATTAGACCTCTTTCCTTGTCTTCTTAAGAACCTGCTAAAGCATTTCAACCATGAGAGTAGAGGTACTGTGGCTTAGCTGGTCAAAGCACCTGTCTTGTAAACAGGAGACCCTGGGTTGAAATCCCAGCAGTACCTGCCATTCTGCATCAGAATTCACTGGTTTCCATTTTGATGCCAGCTCTTCTTGCGGCGCAAAATAAATTAATTATCTTCCCTGGCAGTTTTGCTAGTCGTTGATAAACTTCAAACTTTATCAATGCAGTAGACTTTTCTTCAATGTCATCTGTATGTCCACTTTACTTGATTTGACGTCATTGCATGAATGCATTTTTGACAGTGTTTCAAATCCTGTGAGAGACTTGCCATGGAACATTGCCATGGCTGACTGTTTTCAAGTCATCCTGGTGGGGTATTGGGTTATTATTGCTGGTTGGGTTCAACCAGCAATAATCACGTCTTAGGTGTCCTTCACAGTTTGTTAGCACTTGAAGGTTCGGGTGCCACACAGACGGTGGGATACTTTGCCACGTTGAATGCCATATTTCTATTGCAGTTTCATGGTCCTTAACCTATCAAAACTATATTACAAAAAACAAATGAAAAGTTTTAGTGTAAAATAAAAATGTGTGACATTGACATAAGGCTGATAAGGCATCTGATAAGGCACAGAAAGCAGGTGCAGGTTGAACATTGTGGGTAATGTTCAACCACTCGTTCGGTCTGCCAGTTTTGATTGAAAATCAAAACTGTTGCCCGGTAGTGCAGTCAGTAGAGCATGAGACACTTAAAAATAATGACTCTACGTCATTAATGGCTGAGCATCAGTGCATTTCAGTTGAGTGTGCGGCTTATCCTCGATGAATAATGATACTCAACATCATTAAGGGCCGAGCCATTGGCGTGATTCAGTTGAGTGTGCAGCTTGTGCTTTGTCCTAGACAAGTGATAATGGTGACAAGTAACAACCATGACCTGTAAACTCAATCCAGTGGCCTGAACCATTGCTAAGCTCCATGTTAGCATCCCTACACTGGCTGCTTGTCTCTTTTTGGATTGATTTAAAAATTATTTTACTCACCTATAATCCTAGGCATGGGCTAGCGTCCTACACCTCCTGCCTTTTATCCCCCTACCAGCCTGTACGCAGCCTGAGATCCTCGAACAGGAATCTAGTCTTCATTCCAAAGTCTCAGTTAAAAACGCAAGGACAAAACGCCAAACGCCAAGACGCTCCCATCTTCCTCCCTAAAACCACTTCTCTGCCCCTTTTCCACCTGCACCTTGTGTCTTCCCCAAAATCAGTGTCAGTGCTTTCCTTTGCTCGTACCAATACCTACTACCTAGCCTAACAATACTCATACAACAATCGAAGAGTAATGTTGACTGTTCATTTCATTTCAAAGCACAGCAAGAGAAATGTAATGTTTTGAAAACAAATTTACTGCATGACTAATAGGTTGGAACAGTTATAAATATTTATAAAATCTTTGATATGGTGACTTGGTACTAGAATGTAGAACACGCCACAATTTATTTAAACGTGCATTTGGGCATTTTTTTTATATGGATGATTATATTTGTATTTGATTGTATTTTATGTTCTTATAGCACAGTTGCAGGTTACGTAAGTGTATTAAAACCTTTTCTTCTGCCGCTATTTACTCCATACTCTCCAAAACATAATAAAACGTGCCCATCTACGAGTCAATTCATCTAGGGAATTGTTCTCTAAACCGTTTTTCAGCGAATGTAAGATGTAAACCTTGACCAGAGCCGACTCAGTGCTAACCCCCCCCACCTTGAGTTTGGACACTGCTATATAAATAAACTTGCCTTGTCTTGCCTTACAGTTGTAGCAGCTATAACTTCCGTTGTCTGACATTCTCCCATGGTGTGCGTCACCATGGGAGAATGTCAGACAACTCAAGGCCATTTATAGTGTTTTACAAGGGAAGAAATCACATGTAAAAACATAAAAAGTACAATCATTAAAAGATAATAAAAAAGAAGAAATGTAAAATAAAAGTATAAGATGGTAAGAGAATAAATGTAGTGAAAACAATTTTTTTGCTGAGGTAAACAGAAATGTTTTAAGCCCTGATTTAAAGTGTTGAGGCAGACCTCACATGTCCTGGAAGTTTGGTTCAGATCTGCATAAAAACTGAAAGCTGCTTCACCACGCTTGGTTCGAACCCTGGGAACAGTGAGCAGGCCGGTCCCTGATGACCTGAGAGCTCTAGTGGGCTCAAAACATACAAGCAGACCAGAGATTTAATTTGGTCCTAAACCATTTAGTGCTTTATAAACTATTAGTGATATTTTTAACTCAATGAAGGAATCAAGGAAGCCAGTGCAGTGATCTTAGCACTGGAGTAACGTGGTTGCTTTTTCTGTTTGACCCTTTTAGACCTGTGAAAATGATAGAGATTCGATATAAGCGTTTATTTGAAATCTTTCGTTTTTGGCACCAAAAACAAGGGAGGGCAATTTCTGGAGGAAATTGTGGCTCATACAGCCATTGATTTACTCAATGCACCTGATGAGTGAATCAATTGGACCATAGTCACCTGTTGATAAATAACTGTACATTTGAGTATCATCTGCATAGTTGTGGTAGGCTATATTGTTGTTTTTCAAATTTTGGAAAAGTCATTTTTGTTCGCTCAGATATGCAGTTACCAATACCAACACAAAATAGTCTCAGTCTTTAAGATAGGACTTGAACCAATTTAGTGCTGTCCCAGATAGTGAAGAAGATTGTGTTTTCACATTCATCCTGTTCTCACCCCCCTCCCTGCCAGATGTCTGTCCCTAACCCCCACTGTTCTTGATGAGTTGATTAGGAAGCAGTTGAAGGGGGGTTGGTATTTGCATTAAGTGGCCCAAATGTATGTATTTGGGCAAAGTGTGCAATTTTCTGATAGAGGGTGGGTGTCTTCTTGCAATGATGTTTTGAATGATGATTGGTGAGACTTAGAAGTCTCAAACGGAGGAATGAAGAAGATTATGTTTTCACCTTCATCCTGTTCTCACCCCCTCCCTGCCAGACTCTCCCCCTAACCCCCACTGTTCTTGAGGAGTTGACCAAGAAGCAATTTGGGCAAGCAATTGTATTATCAAAACCGCTATATAAACTCCAGACAATAGATCCTCCACAGACCAACTGGCCTGTGTGCCAACCCCACCCAGGTATCACACCCCACCTTTTGCTCACACTAGAGAGGGC
>OMNR01047220.1:4622-20034 GCA_900303205.1 Mora moro
ACTTACACACACAAACACACACACACACACACACACACACACACACACACACACACACACACACACACACACACACACACACACACACACACACACACACACACACACACATAATGAATCCAATTGAAACCGTGCATCTTGCAGGAATCTTACAAAAACACATAGTACATAATACTTCATCTTCCAAATGTCTTCCCAAATTAAACCCCCTTGCAGTGATGCTAAACAGAAACAGTTATATATGCAGATTGTAAAATTCCACACTATTTCTTGGTTGGTTGATCGACATTTGATGACCACCCTCACAAAGCTAGTCTAATGTTGTTATTAGTTATGCTTCCCTGGTGACCAAAGGACTGATCCTTAAGTCCCCCAAATCCACTAGGGCTGTATATGAATGGTCGGAAGAGATAAAATACATCAAATAAATGCAAAAAAACTGACTTGTTCAGTGATGGGGGAAAGAAAGAGGAAGACTGTTAATTAAAGATATGAAAATGAACGAAAATATTCGGTTTCGGGCTGCCTCTGTTTCACTCCTTCGGTTTTGTGGGAGAACGAGTGAATTTATAAAAAGGATATTGAGGTTTTAGCTGACTGTCTTAAAAGTGTTTTCCCCAAAGTTGAATATAGAGCATATAAGACTATTAAAAGGTAATATCGCTATGCTTGTGCTGTACTTCACATATGACTTTGCTTCGTTATTTTATTGAGGTAGTAGATGAAAATATTAAATATTTTCATCTACTTTATTTATTTATTCGTCACATGGTTCTATCAACAGTAATATAATAATTCAAGTCTGTTTAAAAGCCGGTGATTTTAACTTGTTTTCGAGATGGTCTGAAATTGAGCTGTCATTCACTTCATCAACTCGTCAATTCAACTTGTCTGGTTAATTACTGCATCTAGCGGCAGAGTCACGTGGTCTGGTTAATTACAGCATCTAGCGGCAGAGTCACGTGGTCTAGTTAATTACGGCGTCTAGCGGCAGAGTCACGTGGTCTGGTTAATTACAGCGTCTAGCGGCAGAGTCACGTGGTCTGGGGCTGGCGGCGGCTAACTGTTGAGCTGACCGCTTACACAGAAGACTTACCAGGCTGAGGTTATAATGAACCATCATTAACACCAGTGGCCAGATATCTAATACTACACACATGTGCTTTGGCAATGCTAGGCTTAACAGAAGTGAATGTATGCATGAGAATGTATATAATGGTAATACCTTATTATTCTAATTATTTATCTCAGCTGACATTCATGTCTGAATGTATTGCTTAAATAAATTCCAAATATGAAAATGAAAAAAAATATTATAATAATTGTAATTATAATAATAGTTTTCCATTACTAATTGGCAAAAGAAGTCCCCAACAACATATGAAAATAGACAATATTGACTTTATTACAGGCCCGTATAGAGGCTTCAAAAGGCTAATTGCCATGCCGAGGAGGTGGGTCTGTTTGTTTGTTACCATAACTAACAACATCATGCCAGGGGGCAAAGAAACTGTACATTTAATACAAATGGACCAACTGTATTGTGCCTCAGCGTAAAAAAGATCAGTTGCTATTGATTCATAATTTGAACAAGTGCCAGATTATTGACAGGAAGACAAAAGATGTTAGGCCAGCTATGTTTCACAAACCCCCCACATACTCAATCACAGGCCCAGAAATGGCTCCACAGTATAGAATAAGGACGCCATGTTTTCCCCCCCCTCCTCTAGATCAATGCTAATTGAGGTCTCAGATGATGAATGTGGTCGAAATGCTTTTAACCCAATGACTGCTGAGCCACATACGCAGGCCGGGTGGAGCTATACTGTACAGCACACACACGTGCCCCCGCGCACACGCACACGCACACGCACACGCACACGCACACGCACACCACACACACACACACACACACACACACACACACACACACACCTGTGGTGTAGGGAAGGCCTCTAAATAAGGGTCTTATTTTCAAGGGACAGAATAAGATATTATCAAACACATTTTTTTAACAGTGGGTATACAGCGGGAATACGACCGTTATAACAGATGGTGAAAAATAATAGTTTTTATTTTTGTTATACGATACGTTTAGCTTTGAGTCTTTATAATGGGCATACATAACACTGCCAAGACTACGGTTGTGGTCGTCATCAAAAGATTGCGTAAGGCTTTTAAAATACGATTGACAAAGTTTACAACGTCAAAGAAAAAGTAAAGAAATCTTAAAAGAAAAAAGTGGTCATTAGTTTGAATTCATAATTTCAGAAAAGTCCTGTTAAAGGCAGATCGCTACTTAACTCTCATGGACTTTTCTCATGGATATTAACTCGTTGCTGCCACCAAGTGGTCACAGTGGGTAATAACACCACGATCATCATTTAAACATCGATATATTAAATTTAAAAAAACATGAACAATATTTGATTAAATAAAATATCAAATTTTTAACACCAGAATAAAACAAATTATTCTGAATAAATAGGCATATTGTTGTATTTAATTATTATTTTTCTTAGTATTCAAAACACAAAATACAACGCTGATTTTGCTTCGTCAGCATTCACATACTTTCCATCGCATCATTTGTTAGACAATACCTAAAAGAAGTTAGAGTTAGAAAGCACCAGCGACTAGTGACTCTCCTGTTTTGAAAGTCCCCACCCAGAGAGATCTGCTTCACTCGTTTCACCACAACACAGAACACAACAGTAACTCACAGTAACTCACAGTAACTCACAGTAACTCAGACAACACACAGACAAACTGTGAACACCGTTTTTATATTTACAGTAAAAACAATGTTACATTTTACAGTATTATTAACAACATTATTTTTGACATGGTTTGTCAAACATCTTAACATCTTGAATCGTAACATTTGTATGATGATATATATATATATATCCTAATTTATAAGACTTTTTGTCACAATTTGACTTTTAACTTAGCACTTTTGGATCCTACTTACCGGTATATAGATCAGTGTTGATAGAGTACTATCTAAGTACTGAGAAACTGCCTGAGCGCATCATAAAGAAACCTGCAGATATCTTACACTGTAATATTAAACCAAGTTGGCTTACGCATGCAAAATAAAAATGTGTCTTAACTTATCATAAGAAAAAAATAGTTCTGTGCAACAAACATTTCCAACAAACAACAATAATAACAAACAATAATAATGAGTAATGAGTTTTTCTAATTAAATTAAATACAGTGCTTTGGTTATATATTATGGCAAAAGTCACAAAACACATGTCCTTGAAAAACATAACATGTCCTTGAAACACATAACATGTCCTTGAAAAACAGTGCACTTAAAAGTTATTTGAAGAGGCAATAGCGATTTCTGAAAGTGCATGGCTTCGTATTTCTCAGGTGCAGAAATATTCTCAATGCCATTTTACATAAAACTGCATTAAAAGAGTATTTGAACATTTTCCCCAGATAGGGTACACATTCCTTCTTTTGATTTATTTTCTTACATACAAAGGATGTTTATTTTCAAGTTGCAGTTACGAGGTAACCGATGAGGAGACGAGGTTACTTTCTACTTTCTATTTCAACACAATTATCTAACACACTTATTGCATTGTATTAAAATAAGAATAAAACACGAGAATGTGTGTGTGAGTAGTGCTTGGACACATACAGTATGTCTATAAATGCATTTGGATATATTGTCGTCGACATTCGAGACCGAAAGCGGTTCTCGTTTAATTCGTTTCAACTTTTGAGTCATTTAGCGGACACTTTTCATCCAAAGTCTGTCTCTTTTAAAACGTCAAGACATGGCTCACGTACTCACACACTATATCTGCAGGTTGATGAAGGGGGCGAAGCCCACCACGTCCTGGAGGAGCACCAGGGCACGCTGCAGGGGCGGCTCCACGTCGATTGCCACGTTTCTCTTGCGGAGCGGGTCCAGGGTGGACTCGGTCACGTTGTGGCAGTGGTTCACCTTGAGGGACTGCAGCTTGGGACAGTACTCGGCGACGGTCCTGGAGGCAACGCAACGCAACGCAAAGGACGGCGACGTCGTATTAAAACTAAAGTTATTCTGGGTCGAACCTCAACCGCAACAAGACACTTTCACAGAGGCCTCGTCGTAGGACTGACACAGGTGTCGTCCATCACTCTGTTTTTATTTACCCGGGTAGCAGACTAAACTAGTGGAGACAGCACACATGGACCTTGTGTCCCGGTACGTAAAGTAGCAGACACATAATTAGTGTTGTGAGCGACACCTGCGTTTTTCCAAGGATGAAAAGGGTCTGAAGGGTCCACTGTAATCATGAACACATTCAGACGCAGACACGTCTAAACCCTCAGAATGATGACATCTTGAGAAGGAATGCATGTGGGGGATGTAACCTCTCGGATTGCAATACATTTCTGGATATGAAATAATGACAGTAGGGCATGATATAAACGCAGTGTATAGACACAGCAGCAAGGAGGCCTCGGAGACAGATATTTTTGGTGTGTTGTGTCAGTTTTGCTGATGGTTATAATCATATTATTCCTGGCTTACGTGCTCAGTCCTGCATTAAGATCGTATTACTCTTTGCATATTAGTGATCTCAGTGACATTGGTGATGTTATGTCATCTTCCAAAAACACTGTTTTTGGAAATCATCCGTTCAAATCGATCAGGGCCCCGGTATGGTGAATGTTTCGCGCCGATTCCACAGAGAGCCGGATTACAACGGGAAAAAGAAAAGTTCAGTGTGTGCTATGAGTCCTACCTGATGGACTGGTTCCTAACCCGCAGGCAGCCCGTCAGGTCCAGCTGTTCCATGCTCCTGCAGTGCTTGGCAACCTCCTCCACGGACTCGTCGGTGATGTTGGCGTTGACGGCCACGGACAGAGACCTCAACCGCAGACACTTCCTGGCGAGGTAGCAGATGGCCTCGTCCTTGAGCTGGCGACAGGCGGTGAGGTCGATAGACTGCAGCCCCCCGCAGTGGTCGGCCAGGCTTCGCAGCGACAGGCTGTCCACCCACTCGCAGTGCGCCAGGCCCAGGTGCTGAAGCTGCACACAGCTCAAGGACACCGCCACCAGGGAGTGGCGGGTGAGCCGTACACAGCTCCTCATGTCCACTCTCAGCAGGTGCTGGTTTTGGCCAATTACTGGCAGCAGCTCTTTGTCCGTCACCCAATCTGCACAGTTCTGGAGTGACAGCTTCTGGAGAACTTTGTTGTCCCTCAGCATGGTGCAAAACGCCTCCTTGGGAATGCATGAGCCAACCTGGAAACGTTGAAACAAGACACGGTGGTCTTAATGTTGCAATCGCAACGGAAACAAGCTCTATGTCTAAAGTCATGACAAGAAATGTCTCAATGACAACCATTCAGATCCCATCACCTACCTGTGACAGATCGAAGCTCCGGCAGTCGGCCAGGTACACCTGGATGAGAGCTTGGAACTGCTTGCTCACCCTTTGGAGGCTGGCAATGTGTCGCAATGGTAAATGGCACAAAATGTGTGGCACCAACACATCCTCCCAGGGCAGGTCCAGGAGATGGCATCTGCGGAGCACAGGTGAAATGATGAACCGGAACAGCGCTTATAGACACTTGCATCCCATCGATGCTCCTGGGACCCGGGATCATGTGGACCGTGTGTCATTCACGTTAAGTGTGTCGGAAGGTGACTGCGATGACCCATCAATGCATCGCTGCAGCCTCCAGCCTCCAGCCAGCAGACCCCTGTCCATTGGCTGGAGGCTAGAGGCTAGAGGCTAGAGGCTGGAGGCTGGAGGCTGGAGGCTAATATTAGCCGAACCTAGCTAGCTCTGCGGTCGTGACAGTCGCTTTGTAATGGTATATATCGTTTTTTGGAACTGTTTACAAACCGCACATACTTTAACTCGGACGCGTCTTCGTCCATGTTGAGGCGGTGGGTGGGTGTATAGACGCCGCTGGATCGGTGCTCATTCGGCTGCTGAGACAACTGGACACCCGGCTGAAGTGTCGCTGGCGCGGGGCGGAAACGGCGCTTTGTTGACTTCCGGGTTTGGACCCATTATTCATTGGATGAGAGAGTGGAATGTGATATTTTAATCAATGTGATGAATAAACAACAGGGCAAACTGTAGCATTATAACATTACAGCATACAACTATACATTTAAACAATGAATTATGGACTGCACTTAGATACAGATATGATGCAAAGACAATATTTCATGAAAGCATCACATAGGTATATAATCATATTTTTTCAGGTCTTTTTAAGTTCACCAAAGTGTCCCATCCTTTGGCTTGGATATTATATTAACCTCTGAATGTATATTCTTTCACACCTGATTTTGTTTAGAGAAGGACTACAGTGTTTTATTATTCAACAACTGCATTTTTATAAAGGGTGAGGCTCTGGTGGCGTGATTTTATTAAATACATTTAACATAACAGGAAACAGTCCAATGAAATGGGTGTGTACGCGTGCGAGTGTGTGCGTGCACGTGTGCATGCGTGCGCATGTGTGTATAGGCAGACCTGTGGCCTATGTGTTGAAGAACAATTGAGCATAATGTCAGTAGTTGACTTCTGCGTGGAGGAATAATGGAGTCAACCATGCTGACAAACTGCTGACCCAAGAGTTGTCTTTCAGTGACGAAGGTGTGCAAAACAGGGTGGCCACGCCAATACACACTTTCTCCCCCACTTTCTCCCCCACAGCGAGCCGTCACAAGCTCCAGAACAAACATGTGTGACAAATCTATCTACGATTTTATTGCAGAAAGCCTTGATGGCCAATCTGTACCGCTCAGTAACTTCAGGGGTAAGGTGCTTCTGATTGTCAACCTGGCCACTTTCTGAGACTCGACAGTAGAGGAGGTAATAGTTCATAGAAACAATCATTACATGATACATCAGTGTGTGTGTGTGTGTGTTTTGTCTTGTTATTAACTAAATGTCCCTCGCTGCTGTCGTTGTCCTTCTTCAACAGCACCACCGATTGAATGCACTGATGGAGATGTTCGGGGGACTCCAGTTCACCGTTCTAGGGTTCTTCTGTAACCAATTTGGTCTCCAGTCGCCAGGTGAGGCAACGTTAAAGCTTCCATTGTGTTTTGTTTTGTGAAGTCGTCTGTCTGTCATTAGTCGTGGAAAAACCACCAGCCTTACTGTAGGAAAACATACAATACATACATACATACATTCATTGTGTTATATGTATGTTTTGTTTATGTTTCAGAGGTAAACAGCGAAAGTCTGAATATTCTTAAGTATGTGAGACCTGGCGGGGGATTCGTACCCAAGTTCCCCGTGTTCGGGAAGGTTGAGGTGAATGGAATAAACGAAGAGCCGCTGTTCACCTATCTCAAGGTACTGTGCGGTTTATTGGGTTATCCTTCCTTCAACAAAGCTTTGTATGTCTACTGTGTCAACGCTGACTTTCATTCGCCTCCGTAGGAATCTTTGCCCTTTGTGAACCCTGTTATTGGAGACACGAAGAGATTGTACTGGTCACCCATCCAGGTCAATGACATTCGGTGGAACTTTGAGAAATTTCTAATCACCGCGGACGGTGTGCTGTTCAGACGGTAAGAAAAGAGGAGAATTCAGAATTCAAAACATGTTAGTTGAGGCGATGTCTTCCAAACACATAAAGACAGCCGTTGTTGTTGTTTTGTCTTTCAGCTACGAACTTCATTGTCCCATCACAATGGTGGAAGGAGATATTACTGAACTACTCTAGCAGCAAATGTCTTCATTTTCCCCAAGTGTGTGTTCAACATACAAGACTGCATGAATACGGTTAACATCACTGGTACAGTGACGATCCCTCTGTAAATGCAGACATGCACCTGAGCTGGATCTGATGGTAAGGGTGAGCCGGACTCAGAGATCCAGTGCATTCACTCTGAGGACAGCTTCCCTTCGACCGCTGGTGTTGATTTTGTTTGTCTGTTCTCAATACAGCGATTTGTGAATCTCAAATAAATAACTATGTGCTAAATGAATACATGAATAAATAACCTTTAGGCCTCTATGTTGTTGTTTGTCTCCTCGATGACAGTTTCTGGAAATCAAGACGTCTACCCAAGTTCTGCTTAGTGTTGTATCCAAGCATGAATTAGGACTTTAGGACTTATACGTGTGTTCTGTCTTTACAACAATTAGCAATGTACAACTTTTTAAACATTACTGTTTCCAGACTGCTGAGAAATGTAGACCTTTAAACACAATAAGCAACCTTCTTCACCACAACTCTTGTGTGTTTCACCACATTTGTGTTGAAAAAATGAAAAAGAAATATGAAACAAAAGTCTCAAGGCCCTCTAGATTGGTTTATTTAAAAAAGACATTTCCCTAGTTGTCTTGTGGCTTGGTCAGACTCATGGGTCCGACAACAGCCCGGTTTGGATCATAGATTTAGTTTGACTGCAGCAATGCATTTGCGGTTGATTTTCGCTCCCTTTTCGCGACCCGTACATTCACACGCATGCGCGTTTCATATGTATCGCGATACCAAAGCAGCAGCAAACATGGCTGCCGTTAGCTTTCAGCGGTGGGTCCGGACTCTTTCCAAAGGAAGAATATCTAGTGTTTCAGCGCTGCTGCCGGCATGTAGAGCAGGTGAGTTATTTCTTCCTTTTGTCATTCATATTGGCCCAAAACAACATAATTATTGACTTATAATGCGAGGCCCTGGCCCCGATGTCAACATAACCTTGACGGGCTATCAGTGCCTAGCAGCTCTGTACTGTCAGATATGACATTATGGATCCAACCCATCGGGTTAGTGCATCTTACAGCCTTTGTAAACAAACAACTATGTAATGATGCACTTTGTGTTTCAGCCTCTGGCGTCTCGAAGGATATGCTGCCTGGACCGTACCCCAAAACCCCAGAGGAGATGGCTGCTGCAGCCAAGAAATACAACATTAGGGTGGAGGACTACAAACCGTTCCCCGACAATGGAGAGGGGTACGTATTTAATTCAGAAATGTGCTTACATTGGCCTTCTATAGTCTTGTTTTGACATGGGCTACAATGTGCAACTTGTTTCTCAGCCCCCTTCTGCACGTCATCGCTATACAAGAGTATGAATTAGTTGCTGAGAATGAACTAATCTCGTCTGTACGTCTTGTCGTCTGTAGGTACGGCGACTATCCTCAGTTGCCAGATAGATCTCAGCATGAGAGAGACCCCATGTACCAATGGGACCATCCTGACCTAAGGAGAAACTGGGGCGAGCCTGTAAGACGTTTACAATGTTACGTTGTTTAAGATTTTTGTTTAAGTGGTAATTGTTTTGTGGGTAAACATTTTGCAAAGTGTCCATGGGCCAACAACAGCCCCGGGAGGTCATCCAGTAGTCTATGTTTCACATGTTTCACATCTAGTAGTGGAAGTTTCACACTCCACATTTGACACAGGATAATTCTGACTTTTCATTCAGTTTTTTTACATGAAACCCTCTACGACGTGTAATGGTTTGTCGTTTCTTGTCGGGCTTAGACGTGTGACGTCAGAAATGGTATTTGAAAGAATATGTTTTCAGTATAAGATCAGTGTTTCCCACAGAATTAGATTCTATTTGTGTTGGTAGCAGACGGGACATAGATAGACTAACGTATCAGAGTTAACTTGAATGCATCAGTTTAGAACACATTTGTGCAGAGTGGGGATGAAAGAAATAACAAAAATATTATAATCGAATACATGGTCCAAAAGGTGCTTTTTTTTTGTTTTTGTTTAATAGAAAATCAATATGTGGCGGTCAATGTTGGCCGCCACAAATCAATCAATGTCTGGGAAACACTGAAGATTCAAAATCCTCTTATTTAGGATTGATGCTTAGGTTGGTTACGCTCCGATATCTGGATTATGTTTGACTCGTCCAATGCATCGTTATGGCCAATTAAATGACTGGACAACCGATATCAATCACCTGCCTTAATTGGATCCTAGGGTTAGCCAAGTGCATCCTCCCTATTCATGTAAAGTCACAGGTGAACGACAACCTCATCTTGACCTGCTGTTTTGACTGACAATGTGTTACTGAACTGGTCATTTAGACGACATGTAGACAAGATTCATCTTACTGCCGGGTGTGAACACAGTCCTTCTCAGACACTGTCTGGATATGTATGAAACCAGGTGCCTCACAACGGGACATTCATTCATAGCTTGAGAGTTAAATGTCACACATGCACACGCATTAATCTACCTGTGTTTGGTCTCATGACCTCAACCTTTCTTTGCAGATGCACTGGGACTTTGACATGTACATCAGGAACCGTGTGGAGACGTCTCCCACTCCGTATTCCTGGTCCACCATGCGCAAACATCTGTTGGGTTTCCTCGGCCTCATGGCGTTCGTGTTGTACCTCGGGGAGGTATTCCCATCTTACCAACCAGTCGTAAGTACAGTTGATGTCATGCTTTGTTCCTTTACCACCACCACAACAACACACCATGACATATCCTATCCTGGCTCTTAATATTATTATGGATGTACGGTATAGAAGAAAGAGAGCAGTTAGCTTTTGTGTAGCTCAACATTTGCTTTTTTGTTCAGCAATGTAAATAAAATTATGCACCAGAGCCTTATTTGATGGTATCCTAGTGAAGCATACTTTTGCAATGTGTATACCTTTGTACTGACTTCAGCCACTTCATCTGTGGATAAACTGGAAGTGTCAAAGACACTCGAGTGTTACTCGGCGCCAAAAGCAAACCACGTTTTGTCATCAGCATAGGAAATTGGCTTTATTATTATTATTATTATTATTATTATTATTATTAACTCTTCATTATTGCAATTTTCTCTCTTCCAGGGACCCAAACAATTCCCCTACAACAACCTGCACCTCGAGAAAGGTGGCAGCCCTGATCAAGAACCTGAAGAAGTCAAGCATTATGAAATTTAACATTTGACTACCTTTGTGTGTATATAATGTCCTCCCATTAAATAATCTTACACGTTGTCCAGTTGTTTTTATTGACTTGTTCGAATAAGGATGTTATTGTTAGGTGTGGATAATACCTCACGACGTGTGCACGGCCCTCTGCGGCGTCCTGTTTCCCCTGTCGGCCGCCGTAGAGAGAGCCGTGACGACACGGGAAGTACTTCGGTCGGTGGCTAAGCCGCTAGCACTGTTCCCTTTCCGAGCTAGCTGTATGTGTTTCTGGTGATCTGCTTCTACCACAACTGCATTTAAACACTTGAGTGAGTACACCGTTAATGTGGGCGTCGACGTTAGAGTAAGACTTTAGTTTGTCTGGTGTGTGGTTATACGGAGACGTTAACACGGGGATGGACGGTTAGACGTCCCTCCTGCTAGCTAACAGGGGGTCTGCTCAACGTCTGGAGCTAACTGTCAAGTCGGAACCACCCGCTGGCTTTAGTCTCTGAGATAATATTAACTTTAGTGTCTCCACTGCGGGGGAAACGTCACATCTTAAGGTGAAAATGGTCTATCGTTATTTTCCTTATTCCGAATAGCAGTCCTCGGTTAGCTAACGGTTAGCTCCGTGTGTCCTGTTGTACTGTACTGTTCCTCTAATGCCGACGTTAAATGCTCCTTGGAGTCAGTATATATTTAATATATAATATATAGAGTCCCAGCATGTTTCTCATGCGTGGCGACCACGAAGGCCCTGACAGAAAGTTGCTCGTCATGTAAACAGTCGAGTGACGAGCAGCTGTTTCACGTCGTAGTCGACGCCCGTGTGAGTTATAGTTATAGAGCTATAGAGCTATAGCATTATAGACTTATAGAGTTATAGCATTATAGACTTATAGACCCAAGTCGCTGCATGTCATCAGGTGTATCTGATCCATCGACGTGTAAAAGCAAAGTGTTAATCATATTCATAATGTACGTTATTCGTTTACTGGTGTCTGTCTCACTACTGGAAGGACATTGGAAGTGGTCGCCTGAAGAGGAAGATGAGGCTGAAGGAGATCCAGAGGACAGCCCACCAGGCTTGGAGTCCTGGTTCCCACCACCCCATCTACCTGGCCCTAGGTTGCTTTTATATCCCACCTGGTTTCTCTAAATATTACATTTAAATCACGATAAAGCGTTATTAACACTAACATTTATACTGAGAACAATCACAGCTGGCGTTTTTTGTATTCAGAGTTTGTAATGGCTATTAATATATTACATAAATTGTATGTAATAGTTGGTACAATCCTTCTAGATGTGTATTTAAGGCTGCATATTTCCAATTTGAATGATTTTTGTTCATTTACAGGTACATCAGCACAACAGCTCGATGCCTCTTTCAACACCACTGCAGCACTGGAAATATTCGAGATGGATTTTTCAGATCCCTCGCTAGACATGAAGCTTAAGGGGTCCCTGCCAACCACAAACAGGTGAACTACAGTATTCTGGAGGGTACACATAGACACAAACTAGTCAAGTAGTTTGATTTGTTTATTTTTATGTGGCATACATGTTTGAGAGCAGTAGAATGTAATGTGGAGAACTCCCGACGATTATGCAAGAAAACATTATCTAAAATAGGTGGTGTACAAATACAAACTATTGACTGTTGTTTGACATTCATTAAAAATAATTTTAATAATAAATATTCTGTCTGTGTTCAAGACAATCCTAAGATTGAAACTTTCAGCAGGAACGTACGGTTGTCACGAATGGAGATTCATTTCTAGCAAACACTTCTGTTTTCTTTAGGCTGCATAGTATCGTATGGGTGAATTTTGGACTGGGAGCAGACGGTTGCGGAGGAAGACTGGTCAGTGGCAGTGAAAATGGTGCGTTAACGGTCTATAACGTGGAGGCCATACTAGCATCTGCAGCAGACGCCGTGGTAGGACAGTCGGACAAGCACACAGGCCCGGTGCGAGCACTCGACTTCAACCCCTTTCAGGTAATGATGCCGGCCAGGGTCTCGAACTCTCGTCTTCAATAGGATGGGTTCACGTGATGTCACGCACATTCCAAGCCACCATCTTGGGGCTTTTTCACCGTCATAATAAGAATAATTGTTGAATATTAGTTGGTAGAATCGTACCAAGATGGTGGAACTTTGAACTTCTTCTATGGGACTTGGGCAGGCTCTCGTGGCTCCGTAGTCCCCGCAGTTCATTTGGTCTCTAAGCGGTCTAACTACTCTTTCAGAGTAATCTCCTGGCTTCGGGGGCGAACGATTCAGAGATCTTCATATGGGATCTGAACAACTTCAACAACCCAATGACTCCCGGGGCAAAGTCACAGGTGATTACACATCAAAACTCCTGAAGTGAGCCGTTTTTAAAGCACACATCACATAACACAAATAGTGGTGAAAGAGAAAGTGGAGTGGTGTTGTCAGAATATCAAACCTGCATTTTGTGCTGTGAATGAAGATCAAACCATCCCCAACAAGTTAAGCTGTTGTCTCCCTGTTTTCCTTGTAGATAATAGAGGTAAGAACACAAGCCACCAAGTTTTGTTTGTGTGAACTGTTGTTGGTATGTGGTGTCTGGTGCCCTGGGCTTGTTTGAGAATACTAATTTTCTAGTTTTCTAATCTCTACTGTCAAGTGATTGTATCCAGCAAATCACTGCATTCATTTCAATAATAAGTAACTTGAATATAGGATTTCATGGGGTTTCATGTTTAATACAGTGGAATTGCTTTGGTGTGTGTTTTAGTGGTTTGTGGTATTTTTCTCATTGAACTTTCTTTTGTGTGTGTTTGGATTTGGCATGTATATTTCTGATTGAAGATACAGTAGTGTTGGCAATTCAAAAGAGAAAAAAATATATATATATTTGCATGATGTATTAATTATAGTTACTTTTCCAAATACACACAATTCCAAATATACAGTTACTTAGTCTTACATATTTCTCAGGCAGCCATGCATTATTCTGATCCCATCTTCTCTCTTGTCTCCAGCCTGCGGAAGACATCAGCGTTGTCTCGTGGAACAGGCAGGTGCAGCACATCCTGGCCTCTGCCAACCCCAGCGGGAAAGCCGTTGTCTGGGACCTGCGAAAGAATGAGCCCATCATCAAGATCAGTGACCATAGCAACAGGGTGTGTGGTGCAATGCAAATGTCTCTTGCTGCTAAAACACACACTGACCCGATGTGTTGGTGTTTGATTGTAGTCTGATTCAAAGTTACAGCTACATATCATTACATTTGGGTGGAATAGAATAGAAGGAGGTTTTTTGACATAGAAGTGTGAAGTTATGTGGAATAAATAGATACTTTTCTATTCCATTGCCAGTAATGAGAAGGAATTTCTGATTCTTAGGCCAGAGAATAACCGTAGGCTTTTAAGTACGCGTTTGCGTTAGCATGATGGCTACCTTGCATGTCCTGCTTCCATTTGGAGCAGTGGTTGTGTACCTCCTCAGAAATTAACTCCTACTCGTCCGCAAGATGCAATACGCACATGAAGGTAGGGGCAGTATGGGGATGTGACGGGGTCAGGGGTCAGGTTTATTGTTTCCATCATGCAAATCCGGATGTTCTATACGGTCTGAGTTCTCTGGTGTGCCCTCTAGTGGACTCCTCCAGTAACATGCAAAGCACATGGCTTTGCAACAGGCAAGTATGCGAACAATTCCGTTCACTATGCGAACGCATGGTTAAAAAGCCAGTATATCTCCGACACTCAGTACCTTCAAGTCGATACCGTGACATGCTAATTGTCTGTGTTCTTGTCCAACATTTGATACCAATGTTTATCCAACGGGTGCTATGTTTTGATCATTGTTTGTGCCGTTTGTGGTTGGTTGGTAAAGATGCACTGTTCAGGAATGCTGTGGCACCCCGAGGTGGCCACCCAGTTGGTCCTGGCCTCGGAAGATGACCGCATGCCTGTCATCCAAATGTGGGACCTGCGTTTTGCTACCTCCCCTCTCAAAGTCCTGGAGAACCACACAAGGTAGAGGCTGCTCGTGTATTCAGGCCTACCACTGCATGGCATTTTACCAGAATATTCACTCTGGTGTTCAAGCAACACATTTATGGGATATGATAGGGTATCATTGGATTTCTATTGGCGAACATTGTCTTTCTTTGTGACATTGGTTTTTGTTCTAAAATACCAAAACTGCCTTACTTTTGGGTCACAATACAGCTACAAACTAGCTGTATTCAGCTATATCATTTCACTAGTAACTAGACTTGGTGTTTTATAGATAATGTGTTTTTTATTGGTAAAACGTGCTACACACACTCTAAATGTTGGTTATAAAATGTATTTGTGTTGTCATGGTTTAAAAGTATCCTTGTGCTAACATTTAGGACAGATATTACCAGACTCTATCATGCAGTGTGTGTGTGTGTGTGTGTGTGTGTGTGTGTGTGTGTGTGTGTGTGTGTGTGTGTGTGTGCTATGTAGAGGTGTGTGTGTGTGTGTGCTATTTTGTGTGTGTGTGTGTGTGTGTGCATGCATGCATGTGTGAGTGAGTGT
>OMNR01047312.1:4461-19696 GCA_900303205.1 Mora moro
AATCCCAAACGTGGAGACATACACACACACACACACACACACACACACACACACACACACACACACACACACACACACACACACACACACACACACACACACACACACACACACACACACCACACATCACCGCCCCCGGAATGTGGCTCCGTTTCCTCGCAGTGCACACGTCAATCCCCGGAAGCTCTGCAGACTGCCGGGACCGATGTGTGTGCGTGCGTGCGTGTTGACGTCGCACAACGCTTACACAACAATGCCGTTCGCTGAGTCAACGCCAGACCTAAACCTTGTAGCTCTGTCGGCTTCTGAATGCGGTGCGTTGAGGGCAACGGAGACGGTTGCAGCTCTGGTTTGGGTCGTTGCAGATCCCCGCAGACCCTCCCCCCCCTGGGGGGATATGCCTGCCGCCTGCTGCTTCGAGACAATAGAACTATGGGACGCAGCATGCATGTGCGACGTGTGCTTGGTTTTCATCAAGAGGGTTGCACCACCCACCTCCCCAAGAGTGTGCTTCCTATTCCCCCCCCCCCTGAACCTGAACCCACAAGGGAAAGGAGAGATATCTGGATATTGTTTGGCCCTATTGACATGGAGCATTAATCATTTACACTTAATACACATAATAAACACACACAAAAATACCCTTTTCACAGAGGAATCACCACAGCTCACAATGCTAAGTATTATGGGTCTGTTCTTGTCCCAGGACCCGGGTAGTAGACTTATCTCCACTAGTTTAGTCTTCTACCCGTGTCCCAGGACCCGGGTAGTAGACTTATCTCCACTAGTTTAGTCTACTACCCGTGTCCCAGGACCCGGGTAGTAGACTTATCTCCACTAGTTTAGTCTACTACCCGTGTCCCAGGACCCGGGTAGTAGACTTATCTCCACTAGTTCAGTCTTCTACCCGTGTCCCAGGACCCGGGTAGTAGACTTATCTCCACTAGTTTAGTCTTCTACCCGTGTCCTGGTACATAAAAGTAGCAGACCCATAATTAGTGTTACAAGTGACACCTGTGTTTGTGCTACGATGATGCCTCTGTGAAAAGGGTCTATGTGGAAGGTCTGTCTAATCCAGAGGTGTTATCATCTTCCAGAGTTAAAGTGTCTGGTAATATAGTGCAGCTGTCCACTTTCCACAAGCTCGGCCTTTAGAAGACATCTAAAGTTTCAAACTATCTGGATCATTTTGGCGCTTGAAGACACAACTGGATTAGGACGTTGCTATTAAATGGCAATACATTGTGATATTGTATAATTACGAATAATTATAATCATATACATCCGCATATACATTAGCACAAGAACAGTGACTCAGCTTTGAAAATGTCCATTCAGACATTACAACTATGTTTCATTTGCCACAGTGTTTACATTGTTTCCCCGATATAAACACTTGTACATTTAGCAGCTAACTTAATAACTTGGAACAAAGCAGCAGCTAATGTAGCTAATGCGGCCTCATTCATTCCCATGATATTCATTCCAAAACATAGCTTAAATGTTGCATTGTCAAACACATCAACTTGTTTGCTGTACGTTACTCACTATGCATTAGGGGTTTTTTTTTACGCTTCATGGAGAGCTATGAGCTGTAAGCATGGGGCCAGGCAGCGCTGTGCGGACATGTTCCATTCTGTCAGAGAACACACAAACCATTTCACATGGGCCCCAACGCTGGGAACTCTCGCTTTTAAGACCGACTTGCACCAGAGTTCTGCACCCACGGCCCTGCCAAAACATCCCATGCTGTTGTAACTATGTGGGAACTTGCAAGAGTTGGAGACGAGTCAACGCAATACGAAATCAGTGAGACGCAACATAGCTACTTTGTGGGACTGGGACTATTGAGAAATGAAGACAGTACGTGTAGGGTGTAGGAGGTGGGAAGGTGGGAAATGTGTCTGAATGAGTACATGTAGGTAGGGCGTATTTTTCTTGCTCTCACAGTCGCAGTTAAAATGGTGGTGGGAGTCAGGACAACAATGAGTCAACACACTTTTGCAGGTATTTCCCCGGCAACAGCAACAGCAGGCCTGTTTCCTCTTTCAGACAACCCCCAGCACGGGTTAACCAGACGGTGTGTGGTCTGGTGGAGATCCACTGTAGAGCCGTTGACATGCGTGCGTTGACTCTCTACCGCCCCCTGACGGGGGATATCAGAAAGCCGAAACACATTTTTGTATTGATTTAAAAAAATCAGCAAAATACACACAGCAAAATGTATACAGCATATTTAATACACCAGCATCTTACAATTGTCGACAAAAAACAAACAACTAAACAAAAAAAACAAAGACATTTGCCAGAGAAGCCCATTGATTAAAATATATGAACATTTAACTTTGTTAAGTTTCTGTAATTTTGTGTTATATAGTGTGTAATATATATATAGTGTGAAAAACGCCTGCAGTAGTTCCCAATGCTCTGTGCCTCTGGGGTGCAGCTCAGCGGTAAATCTTACCCCAACTTTGTTGATGACAGAGTTGGGGTAAGATGGCAGATACAAAACGAGTCATCTGGCAGACAAAAGTAGTGGAGAGATCTGGGTGCAGGCAACATGGAGGAAATGTAAACATTGTTCATTTGCATATACTACCCACACTGAAATGATACAAAGCCAGTTGAAAAATTGCGAAGTTCCCCTTTAAATTATGAATAAAAATGGACAGCACCGTGTATGGTGGTGTCTCAACCAAATGTTGTCCATACTTTCACAGACGACATCAGCCTGATAACTGGCACTCTGTATCTTGTTTTTCCCCTTCTTCTTTGGAGTTCCTCCGATACAGCAACATGTAGGCTGTCCTGTTGGGAGCATTAGGTCTGTTGGTCTGTTGTGATTGTAATTAATATGTTAAAATTCAAATAATGACAACCCATTGAGAACTTTACCTGCCGTGACCTCCGTACGTACCCCTCACGTCATCCCAGGTAGCCTGAGGGTTCGAGGGCATGAAACAATCAAATAAAACAACTTATTCGGTTTTATATTTATTGTTTATGGGTTTTTTGAGACAATTTTTATAGGATGGACAGTAGAGATGGACAGAAAAGTGTTTTGAAAGAGATTTACATAGCATAGGAATCGAACCTGGGTTTGCCGATCGGTGTATTGTCATTGTGGTTAGCGCACTAGCCTGTCGACACATCAAATTCCCTTCCTCCCACGCCAATATCCCTTTTCACTTGGATATCCCATTTCTTCATGCAATTACGTAAGATACATCTGAACACCATCTCACACTGAATCATTCTCATTCAGTGGGAGATCTTAGGTTACGCCTGTGCAACTGCAACCAACAAATCTCGCCGTTAACAGAAGCAGATAAATAACCAAGACCCACTCACCTGTTCAACATGGCTGTCGTCTGCGTAGAACCAACCCTGCTCCGGCGTGGGTCGAACGTACGCAGTGTAGTGTCCGAACCCCGCGGACCCTGCATGTACGATTACCGCAAACAAGCTGTACTTTGTGCTGTCATTCTGAAACACAGAGCCAAGGGAAATAATAATTGATACATATCAATGAAATAAATTACATATAGATTGAATATCTATATGTAATATAGGGTCGATTTTGAAATGGCTTGTAATGGCTAATCAACATCACACCTGGTGGTAAAATAACAGCCCTTTAATTTTAATAAATTAATTAATAGATTGATTAATTCATCAATAAAAAATATATATTAATACAAAACGAAAACAAAAAAACATTTAAAAAAACATGCATTTTGGAAGTCCCGGGAAAACACATCTTGGCTCCAAATTTCCTGAACATCAAAAGCCTCTGGGAATGCAAGGGAGCAGTGGAGTTTGTCTGTCCTGTGGGCCGTGTTACGGAACCTCTGCAACTGCATGCACAAAATGGTGGGCAGGGAGAGAAGTTTGAATCCCTGCAGAACAGAAAAGAAAGAAGCACATGGTTTTTTTGGTGCGTATGGCTATTATCCATTATATGAGTGAGCTTTAAGGGAACCCTTAAGCGGGTCACACACCAGACGAGACACGGAGCTGCGGAAGATTCGATTTTAGCTCTTGTTCTGTTCTGTGCAAAAGTGAAGATAATATAAATATAAATAATGGTTTCAAATGTATAGAACCTTGTATAATGGCGGACCGCAAGTGTTTAGACCTGATTCTGACCTGTCTAGACGGGGTCCTGACTCTGCACTGTGCACAGAAACAACTGTCCACACCACTCAACTCCTGCAACTCAAAGAAGGACTTCATGCAGTCTTCCTGAAAAAGAAAAGACCATAAAAACAAATCTAGTTAATTTGTTCAGAAATAGTACATAGTATGTTAATTAGCATGTGTTTGCATACCGTTGCATACCGTGTTTGCATACCATAATTATATACTGGATGAATGTATAAATGTATAGGTGTATACAGGGATTCATAAACGTATGGATGTGTAGACAGATGGATGTGTAGACAGATGGATGTGTAGACAGATGGACGGCCGTATGTTTGTAATGAAGCTCACCAGAGTGTTCCCCTCTCTGATGTGCAGCGGCAGGCTGAGGAGGTAGCTGCACCTGGGCCTGGGCTTGGTGTAGGAACACTGCAGACACTGGAGGTGGAGCTCCACTGAGATCTGGTACAGACTCTGGATCTCCCGGGCCTACCGATTAGGGTGCATAGAGTACTTTAGACTGGGCATATTATAGTATAGACTGGTACAGTATAGCACAGCATAGCTACACGGTGGGTAGAATAGTGTAGTGGTTAGGGTGTCGACACGCCAGCCAAAAGGTAATGAATTTGATCCTGAAGTCTACCAGTAGGCATCCTTGAGTAAGATGCCTAACTACTCCTTAATATCTCTTAATTCACTGTAAGTCACTTTGGATAAAACAAGCGTCTACAAAATGAATAGTCAAATATAGGTATGATATAGTGTAGTATATTATTACAAGAAACTGTTGATATAGGATAAATTACAGTAAACATACTCTTAAAAGATATTAGTTATCATGTCTTCATGGTTTGTCAGAATCTGCTATCATGGCTTTATCATGGTCTGGATATCACTGTTCAATATGGGTGTGATCAGTATGATTCATTCAGTATCTTTATAGATGTGATCAGTATGATTCATTCAGTATCTTTATAGATGTGATCAGTATGATTCATTCAGTATCTTTATAGATGTGATCAGTATGATTCAATGAAACACAAACCAATGCTGGGTCATCCATCTGTTGCTGTATGAAGTCTAGGACGGCCAGAAAGACCTCGTCTGCATCATGCTGTACGTACACTGCAACACGGGACAACATAGACATAGCATCATCATCATCAGCTCCATTACCACTATCCCCATCATAACCATATCATGTGTCATATATGCTATATTTTATAGACTGTGGAGGACCCTTAAATGGGATGTCTTGTCGGTCCAGACAGTGGAGAAAGTTCCGGTGGGGTGCCGGCTGTGTGTCCCGCATGGCTCCCAGTGTCCTCTTCAGCTGGAGGGGCACGTTCAGAGACTTCCTACACACAGACGAGTCATCCCACCTTGGAGAACGGGATATTCACAGCATATTCTCAATCATATTCATGGTTAGGTTGAGTTTAGCCGCCAGCGACTAAGAGGACGTCCGTGTTATCACTCGGGTGGTGTACAGGTACAGGTGTACGTGTACAGGTACAGGTGTACCTCTTCGCTTGCGCCCATAGGTTGAGTTAAAACATTGATTATGATGATGATGATTATTACATCCAAATTGATTAACTACGCCTATACGCCTGTACCAATTGGGTGATATCTTACCTGTCTAGCAGGTGTCGTAGTTCCCACGTTGCATAAAAGGACTGTAGCAAAGCGTTGACACAGCAGGTCAGCCCGTAGTTCCCGAGCCCTCGGAGTCCTGCAGGAGAAACACACGTCGACACATCTCATGTTACACAATGTAACATTACATTGGGCTGCAATTCAACTTTTAAAGTATAGTGCCATAAGTGTCGTAGTTATTGTATCAAGGGTAAAACTATAAAGAATCACTTCCGATGTGGAGGTGTGAAATAACTGAGAAACATTTCGATAGATTGATAGTCATGCTGCCTACCTGTTGAGAAGTAAGACAGGCTCCTGGACCAGCCGTAACCAGCCATGCAGTAGTACATTGTTGTAATCACTGCTAACATATGAGCACCTCCAGACCAGTGTATTTATATCAAACAGCTGACGCGACCAAGGAAGTTATCTTCAATAGTTCAGTTTCGTTTTCAGAGCCGCTGGGAGGCGCGGTTGGCTAGAAACGAAACTGATCAGCTTCTGCAGCAACAACCACCACACACTGGTATCCTTAAAGTACAAGATGTACTGGATATTATGAGTTGTAGCCCGACAATCTTACTTCCAGGAATTGTATCAGAATGTTTACTTTATTAAAACACAAGCGAACAAATGTTCTCTCATTCTCATTTCATACAGACAGTTGGCCTTAGTAACACTTAATAATCTGTACCAAAAGCTTGTCTACCAAATGATAAATTAATTGACAAATATCACGTTGTCCTTATCATTTTTATTAGACAGGCAACACCAGCATGTGGTCACCCACATGTTTACCAGAACAGAATAAAATATACAGGTGCAGTTTGCATGTATCTGATGTCCGGAGCTAGACTGAATAACACGGTTTAAACATGACGGTCCACGTCTGTTTTAACAGCTGGAGGAGTTTGGAGATCCAGAGGTAGGAAGAAGGAAGTGCTACAGAGAAGAAGAAGAAGAAAATGGAGGGAAAAAATAGTTATATTTGTATTAAACTTGACTGGCTTGCGAGATTGTGGACATAATAATAACAATATAATAAAATGTATTTGTATAGCACTTTTATAAGTAGGCTATTCAAAGACCATTTACATAGATATATAGTCATAGTAAAAACATTTCAATGAATATAAGAGTCATATCAAAATATCAATACAGCATAAACAAGTGACAGAATACTGGGGAGAAAGTAATCTTAAAAGGTGTGTTTTGAGAGAAGGGAGTGAGGTGGAGGATTCCCAGAGGTCTACTGACCTGGGTTCATCCTAACCACCAGTATGTAGACGAGGACCATAGCCATGAAGAGTCTGCGTAGAGGAAACCACCCAGCACTGCTGCTCAGCGACAGGCTTCTGCACAAGAGTCGCAGCATAGCTTTAAGTTTGTCCATCGGGGCACCTGTACAACGCAACAAACCGATACACGGGACAACCCAGCCTCTGTCAGTGTCATAAACAAAAATACTTATTGACTATTTGTTCTTTCAGAGGACATTTTCATGCAATGCACATAACAAACAAACTCAATCAATCAATCTTCAGATACTTCAATCATTAAGGAAGGTAGGGGTTAGGGCAACTTGCTCAAGAATGTCCAATGGGTTAAAGGCTGTGGACCTTGGGGATCGAACCCAGTACCATTCAGCAGGGGAGTCAAACACTTTAGCCACTTTAGACTATCCTAACAATCCAAAACTAAACTCTGACGTGCGATGGATGTTACAGGATTTTGACATTTCACTAGCTGTTTATTTTTGTACTTTTCGCTGAATCCATGAACAGATTATTATTATTCAGTAACAATTCAAATTCTTTCACAATGATTATAGAGTGTATAATACAGCGCATGGAGGCGAGACAGAAGTTGTGATTCTAACCTCCAGGGGGGGTAGGTACAGGGACACCTGGGCTTGGGCTGCGACTAGAATCATCAGGCGTCTCTTGACTTTCGGTTTCATTTTCCGTCACCACCTCCAGAGCGAGCTGTCTCTGGTCCTCGCTGAACGCCCTGCTCCCCACCTCTCCGAGAACAAACTGTCGCGCGTCGTCCGTGAGCCCGAGGGGCAGGAGCACGCACAGGAGATACAGCTCTGCCACCGTCCTATATGAACCCAGCCCAGTGGTCGCCGGGCAGAACAGCCAGATCCTGGCCGCTTCCTGTATGGTGGCTTCGTGTCCCACTTTAGCATAGAGAAGGATGCTGTCATACAAACAAGGAAGAAACAAATACAGTGAAAAAACGAATACTAACAAAACAACAAAAAACCTAATGAATAGGAAACAAAAAAAAATACCACATCTGCATTATCTTGGCAGGTATTTCCTCCGGCCGCTCGTACTGGCGGAGGACCCAAGAGAGGACACCCGGCCACTGGTCAAGTTCCGCCAGGGCTTGCACCCCTAAGATACACAGACCCTCCTTCACCTCTCCCCACCTGGAGAGACAATACATTTAGCACATTCTTTTATCCAAAGAGATTAACAGGTTAGCTGCAGACATTGGGGATTGAACCCAGTACCTAAGTAAGTCAAACACCCTAATCACGAGTCTATCCTGCCCCCAAATGCATGCAACATAAAATAGGAACAACCTAAAATAGGAACATATTATCTTAGACCAGATGTATTTGGTGAAAGGTGAGACCCGCCCCAAGCTCTTACCTGCTGTCTTCTTTTTCATTTTCCACCAGAATCGCAAGGCCTTTTTCACATATGCCAAACGAAGCCTGGAAGTCCTGGTGGACGACGAATTGTTCTGCAGCGGTGTCCAGCAGGTTAAGAACATGAGAGGCACCTGGACCCAGCGGGGGGCTATGATGGGCCACTGACGTTAGAGTGCTGCTTCTCATGGCTTCTTCTGCCATTGGTTTCGTACTAAACGCGTAAACAAAAGATTCTATTGCTTCACTGTGGACAACATTTCCTCATTTGGATGTTCGCGTATACAATAAAAAAAACATTCAGACTCCCATATGCTCTCAACTTCATTTTGTTTACAGTCCTTCAAACTTCCGGGGTTACCAGTCGTTCGTAGCCAATCAGCTGCGACTGAGTCACATGGCCCGGACGACAGGGACAGCCAATCAGCTGCGACTGAGTCACATGGCCCGGGCGACAGGGACAGCCAATCACGTCCCTGCTTATTCGAACGTGCGTCATTCATTTCCCTGTTGTAAACACGTGTGAAGTGTGAAGTGTGAGCTTGCGGGTTTCTTGACGTTATACGTTTGTTTTGGTGAGTTAGAGCTCGGTGTTTATTGTTTATTGTTTATTGTTTATTGTTTATTGTTTATTCTTGTCTATATGTTGAACTAGTCTGTGGGTTTTTAGTGGGAAATGTCTAATGCCTCAAGATAAATATAATAAACCGCAGTTTTATGCGTCTTACAAGCTAGACTGCTATTGCTAACGAGCTACCTGCTTGGTTTTCTGATCGCTGATGTTTGTATTTCGCTTTGTCAACAAAAGAGTACGTTAATAATAAACATAATGGATCAGTGAAACAATGTTTGGCGCACTTGCCATGGTGAACAACGAACTGTTTTAGTGGTAGGCAGCTCACACGTCCTGCAGCTCACACGTCTGCACGGCACCACACGTTGACTCTCATGGTTTGTTTTTCAGCGAAGTCTAAAAGGAAAATGGCCAAAAGCCTGCGAAGCAAATGGAAGAGGAAGATGCGTGCAGAGAAGAGGAAAAAGAACGAACCCAAGGAGCTGGCTAGGTTAAAGCAGGCCCTGGCCCTGGACGGGAAGGCTGCGATGGACGACATGCAGGAGATAGCCACCGTGGTCCCAGCTGCTGAACTCAAGAAGAAAGTGGACGTGGACATGGACGGTGACGCGGAGGTTGATGGTGAGCTACAGCCTTGTCTCAGTTTACATTGATCAATACATCAATGATCAATAATGTATAGTTTCAATAGTGCCGCATATACTGGCAATGTCTACCTCGCCTATCGATACTGCTGACCTGTCATAGGATGACAACAAAAACACGAGCGTCCAAAAGGATGGTCCATTTACTTTTGCATATTTAAACTAGTGAGTAACGTAACACATGCTGCATGAAAGACCCCGTTCTGGGTCCGTGTGCATTTAATCCGTTTGGAAGAAAATTGGGGTTCACACATGTAGTAGTAATTTAGCACTTCGCCAAATTAGTGTCCCTGCCCGGCATTAAAGTGTGTGATCCCTGCTTTCTGAGCTGGGTTGATCATCTGATCAATGCTCATCGTTGGATTTCGTGACAAAACCACTGTATTGTCTGGAACCTTGGAATTTAATTGACAAGAAAGTTTGGAGCTAGAAGGTAGTGCTGTAGGGAGGAAAATCAACTATTTTTGAAATAGTAAAAGAAAATGTACGAATATAGTTCCAGAAAGTTTTTTTTACCCTTAATGCGGTCCGTTGTTTTTCCATGGGATATCCTTGTATACTTTTGTTGTTGTTGCGATCATAATCTTAAGGGGTGTTGTGTGCATGTTCTTCTAGATGGGAAGATGGACTTGGACAAGAAGCGCAACAAGACAACTCACCTAGACGAGAACGGACAGTATCCCACATGGATGAACCAGAGACAGGCGAAGAAACTGAAAGGCAAACGGCATGCCAAGAAGGGAGGGAAGTTCAAGAACAAGAAGAACATTGCCTGGTGAGATGGGACAAACCCAAAGGACACTTGCTTTGCTTCCACATGCTGGGATTACAATCCTGGAGTGTGTGTGTGTGTGTGTGTGTGTATGTACACAAGGTAACTGTGGAGGCAGTCTCTGGCCAATGGACGATCAGGTTAATTCACAGCCGTGACACTGAAGTTATTAACAGTTCACAGCAGAGAATACAAGTTTCTGTGCATGTTGCTTCGTTCAGAAATGTTCTGACAAGGGGATTGTCGTCACCGGAGTATGTCACACAAAACAGATGCATGATCCCGGATTGGCTAATGTAACCTCCTCTATATTCTTTGTGGGTGTTCAGTAGAAAATGGACACCTGTACCTTTGTATTATGCTGTTGTCTCACAGCATTCTCTCCACAATATGTCATTAAGGAGACAGCGATGAACAAATGTTAATAAAACATCATTTGTATACGAATTCTGTTGCAAAGTTTCATCTGCCATCAGGCAATATTTTGGTGGGGATTATAAGTGTTACGGAAGTCTTAATTTATATATATTTATTTCCAATCAGACTGTAGTTAATTACAACTTGACATTCCTGTCCTAAACACAGTATTACTCACACTAAGTACTCCAGTAAGCTAGTTGCAAAAAATACCAGGCACACAAGCAGTACAAAGTATTCTCTTGGTCGTATCCTTTCTCAACTTGTAAAAAGTGATATTCACTGTAATCCTGCAGGAATTAACTTTTTCAATACAGTCACCACTTTAGTTAAAAAATATTTGAATTTGCATCAAAAATAAAAGTCCACTACATCTAAAAAGGGGGAGATGCTTTTGTGGTTCCCACAAAGACCAAAAATCCCTCGGTTGACTTGGCCTCAGGTGGATGAATTAAATTCTGTAGGACATTTATCATTTCAAATAAGTCTGAACAAAAGCAATGCAAAGCAAGTGGAAAAAGTGACACAGTGCAAGTTTAAAGTTGCATGAAAATAACGTTACGCAAAAAAACTGAAGATGAAGATGAAGAGCAGAGGCAGTGGAGTCGTGAGTGTCGCGCGGCCCTCACGACGACAGCTGGACGTACGCGGCAGGAAACAGGCCGTCGCGTCCGCCACACTGCCCCTTCCACCAGCCCTCGTCCACCATCTCTATGTTGGTGATGATGTCATCTGCCTCGAAGGAGATCTCGTCGTCGGCCTCTGTGGAACAGTTAAAGTGGTTGGTCTGACTACCTGTTGTATTGTTACACAAACAGCTGGGCTGTATTAACAGTATGTAGTAATATAATATGACTGTAAAAAAACATATTCACATGCAATATGGGAGCAAACTAGTGTAGTGGCAGGCAGTTCGACTGTCAGCCAAAAGATTCTGGGTTCGATCCCCAATGTACCCTGCAGTCTAACCTAACCCATACCTGCTTCTTAATGACACAACCTGAATTCACTGTAGGTTGCTTTGGATAAAAGCCCCTGCAAAATGGTTCATATCAACATTATACCATAGAGCACAGAACACCTGACTGTGACATATATGATCCTTTGACATACCTCCGAGGTAGCTGTACAGAGCCTTCGCCGTCTGGCCACAGGTGAGGGCTTCATAGTTGTCTGATTGTGGGAGACAACACCACAGTAAAGTGTCAGTCAGTATTGGCGCTACTCGGTCAGTGGTTCCCCCTGTTTTTTTAGGTCACAAATCTTGCCACGTCTTCCATGTGCTTCCCCACACATGGTTTTAACCCAATCAACATCTGCCTGTAATATCAAGGTCCGGGTGAAGTAGTGGCTCCTGGCTATGAACGTTTTATCAAAAATCGACAGTGAAATAGTTTATATGGAACTGATATGGAACCCGCCACTGCATATGCATTTCAGACGGCCTCAAGTGGGCCCCGCGCCCCCCAAGGTTAGGGAACACTGGGCTACGCCTTAGTGTTGATGTCCACCACGCTATTGGACCACTGACCAGGTGCAGGAGGCGGAGCTTCAATGTCCTCATAGTCTGCGTCCTCTTCCCGTGGATCAGGAATAGGAGGAGCGTAATCCAGGAAGTCCTCTGTGCGTGTGGGTAAAGCTGGCGGCTCATCATAGATGGGTTCTTCCTGGAAGCAGAACAGAGAAGATGATTGGTTAAGATCACCCCCCCCACTCCTCGTATCGGTGAGACACGGGGTTGTTACGTACAAAAAGTATGTCACTTTTATAATATTACAATATAACTATGCAACACACAATACACATTTGTTTGTATATATGTATTATTTGTATATATGTTTTGCTAGTTTATATTACATATTTTATACATCTTTTATATTCTACTTCCTTGATACTTAATATTTCACTTTTTTACCTTTTCATACTTGATATTGCATTTTATATTTTTGTATTTTCCATAACATTGTTATTTTTTCTTTTTTTCAAATTGTAACTGCATTGGCAATGTAAACATATATTTAGCCAATAAAGCTCCTTTGAATTGAATTGAATTAAATTTAATTTAAAAGAGATTCACCTCAGACTCTGGTTCTTCCTGTCTCCAAGGCAACGGCTGCTGATCATCTGAGGAACCCAACTCTGCATGAGGAACCCCGGGGAGAGGTGGAGGACAACTCGGGTGCTCCAGCTCCTCTCTGTCCCTCTCCTCCTAAAATAAAAAAAACATCAGTGTGGATACCAGCATCGTCTAAGACCACAAGTATTTGTAGCACAGAGAGGAGGAACAATAAAAGCATGACAGCAGTTACCTGCTCCCTGCGTTGGGTCTCCTCTCGCTCCCTCTCCTCCTCTCGCTCCCTCTCCTCCTCTCGCTCCCTCTCCTCCTCTCGCTCCCTCTCCTCCTCTCGCTCCCTCTCCTCCTCTCCGTCCCTCTCCTTCTAAAAGATAAAGCGAAGAAGACGTCAACCCTTGCAGAGCGTTGAATGTTCCTCAAGAAGTTCTTCAGATGAACAAGGTACGGCTTCTTTTCACAGGAGTCGTGTCTGCCGTTACCTGCTGCCTACGCTGGGTCTCCTCTCGCTCCTCCTCCTCTCTGTTCGTCTCCGCCTAAAATAATAATAGATCGATAATAGATAATAGATAATAACATAAATAATGTCAAACATCAAAAGGATGCTGGATCGTCCCTCAAGAAGCTCTCACGTTGAATCTGGAATGGCTTCTCCCACAGCAGTTTCTGCGGCTTACCTGCTGCCTGCGCTGGGTCTCCAGTCGCTCCTTCTCCTCTCTGGCTCGTCTCCTCTCCCTCTCCTCCTCCACCCTCCTCTTGTTCTCCTCATCGGATGCCTTGGCCATGTTCTCGAAGCGGGCCTTCAGTTTGCCAGCAGCAGCGCTGGCTGGGTGGAGAGATACAATCAGCAAGTCGGTTGTGTTGTCTTTATATTATACATATTTTCCTATGCTATGGCACCCACATTCCCCCTTGGATATTAATTAGGTAAAATGGAATCTAATCTTACTAATTTTTAATTATCAGACTTGTTTGAAGTGTTTTATTGGAAGTAAAGTGGTGAGTAACACTTACAAGCCTCGACTGGCTGTGTCTTGGTATACACAGAGGTGGGCTCCTCCATGTCTGTGAAGGAAGAGGCACTCTGGAAGGGTTCAAAACGACACAGAAAACAGCTTTTAGTGAAGGAGCTTGTGGGTGAAGAATGTTCTGTAAAACCATACCAATCAGCCAACTCAATAATACTCAGGGGACAGGGGATAGTCTAGTGGTTAGGGTGTTGGACTCCCAGGCCAAAGATTCTGTGTCCGCAGTCGACCTTTAGGCATCCTTGAGCCAAGATGCCCCTAAACCCCTACCTGGTTCCTCGATGACATGCATCATATCAAAAATTGCTTTGTGTAAAAGCATCTGAAAATAGGAACTCACTTTGTCAATGCGGTCGGTCTGCACGCCATAACGTCCTCCAAAACCCTTTGAATAGTCTACAACACAAACCAACCAAAGGGTCAGTGGTACCACACCAATAATAACTTTTATCTAACGGGGTGTAAATGAGCCACGAGCGGAGGCCTCAACCTTTCTGTGACTGATGTTTCTCTGTCTCTCCTTTGTAGTCGTAGCCCACGGCGGCCTTGTCTACGTTGTCCTTGTCCACGCCAAACTTTCCACCAAACCCCTTAGCGTAGTCTGCCCAGGGGTGAAAGGTCACAGCGATGAATTAAACACTACCTTAGTTGGCACAACTTTCAAATAACCATTGGAATAACATCATAGTACCATATGTTTGAGATAAAAAATAGAAAAACGAACTGTATAACCCTTGAACTCACCTTTTTGCGACTGGTGTTTTTCGGTTTGGCCTTTATAGTCGTATCCTAAAGCCGCTCGGTCCACTCGGTCCTTCTCCACTCCGTATTTTCCCCCAAACCCCTTGGAGTGATCTGTCAACAGCCACACGATGGGAGCATCACAACGCAGCAGGGGGGCGGGTCCAACCCCGATACTGTCATGGCTAGGGTGTTGCACTCTGGGCTTCAAGTCCTGGGTTCGATGACCGATGTCCTCCGCCTACCTGTAGACATCCTTGAGCAAGATGCCTGAATACCTACCTGCCGTTTCTTCATCTGAATTCACTAAGAGTCGCTTTGGATAAAAGTGTCTCAGTAGTGTAACGACTAAGAGGGCTAAAGGCAAGCTAAAGGGTTTATCGGTTGGAATAAAGCAAAACTCAAACCGGTGACAAATACCTTTTTGTGACGTGTGCTGTTCAAGTTCCTCTTTGTGTTCAAACCCCAGGGCAGACTGTAGAAACAGGAGAGGTTTGTCAGTTGACCACCTCGCACCCCAAGCATCAGTGTAAAAAAGG
>OMNR01047398.1:4851-16015 GCA_900303205.1 Mora moro
CTTAGTTTGGCAACAAACGCACACGTAGTCATGAGGCTGACCGCTTGCAACATGTGGTGCAGGGTCACTCGCTGCAGCGTGACCACCACAAACAAAGACAAGACGTGGAATAATGATCTATACATACATGCACGTGCGCAGCGCAGACGTACCAGAGGCCAGATGCTGTGCGCATACACATGCATATACATGAATGACGTGAACATGCACTGAAGTCAAGTTTTTCAGTCACGGTCCACGACTCATCAAACATACGGTTAACAGGGCCTAAGAAAACAGACCACTTGCTCAAAACCTTTCCCCTTCAGAATATTGTAAAAAGCAACAACAGCAAAATCACTTTGGGCGGTTTTAACCATGTGCACTTCACTGAGCTGCATCAGAATATTGTTGCAAGTTATGCGTCTGTGTGTAGCCAAACAACACAACAACCGTGTGTTTCATGTTGCAACTGTTGTAGCTGCCTGTGGAGTCATCAAACTATCCAAATCTGAAGTATCCCTCTGCCCACATGAAGAGTTTTCTGTGCATCATCTGGGTGGACTCCCACTTGTGATGTCACTGTGTCACAATGACAATTTTAGTCACATGACAATTTTGAAATGGCTTGTAATGGCTAATCGCACTCACACCTGGTGGGAAAATAGGGGCCCTTTAAGTAGTGAGCTTGGACACCATTGAATGACCATTTACAAAAAGACAAACCATATCCTCAGCTTTTTTTTCCCAGTGAATACAACAGGTCACAGCAAATCTCTATGGGGGTTGGGAACGCCCTAATCCAGTTTCACAACTACTCCCAATAGATACGAGGCCCGGCTCAAATAGACGGCACAACTGGTAAACCGAGGCATGAGAAAGTGGCCTGTTGGATGAGGCGATGGCTCTGGGGGGACGGACAGCGCAGGGTCTTTGTCTTGTTCCAATGCATGGGAGTTTGGTTTCCATTCACCGCGACACAGCAGATCCGTGTTTGATAGCAGCTCTACAAAAGGGGGCTCTGCCAGATACTTTGCCACACACCAAATTCACTGGTAATGGAAGGCTGGACGGTCCATGCCGTGGTTTTCAGACCGCGGGTCATGACCCATAAGTGGGTCGCAGCAGTGGACCGAGTGGGTTGTGGTGGGATGACCGCAATCCCGATATTTGGAAACGTTCTTCCGAAAATATATCCGTTTCATTTGATCATTATGTTTGAAGAGCGAACAAGGGGAGAACCCAAATGTACCGGTGAATAATAACACCTACCTGCTGCGTAATAAAGTCTCTCTGAGTTCCCTGTAGGTCACTTTGGATCAAAGCGTCTCCATAATAATTCAAGAGTCTTCCCTCATAGGTCTTTCTTCTTCTCTGCCAGATTCAATGTGTAAAATGCTGTTTTATGTGGTGGTGGTGTTTTTTTTACTGTATATTGTGTTGTATTTTACTGTATTACTCTTTGCTGATTGTTCAATCAGAGTGTCAACCACCTTCTCCACAAGTTAGACCTGTTGCATGTTGGAAACGCGTTTTAAAACATCTGCACATCTGTTCCACTCCTGTTACAGAGGACCCCAACGTGTCACATCTCAAACAAATGCTGATGTGAGATGATTTCAATATTTGGTTTTGAGTTCAGGGTTTGTAGGTTATGTCAATGTTGGGGGCGCGATAGTGGGCATCCACGATGCCACCTCCATGCACCAACATTACTGTGACCTCCAATAGAGACGCACCTTTATCTAATCTACTGTTGACTGAATATCGATTCATCTGTACGTTTACCAGAATACTGCGTGTGTGTGTGTGTGTGTGTGTGTGCGCGCGCGCGTGCGTGCACACTTTCACCAACAGTTCATCTCCTTGTGAATTCACCTGGCATATTTGTGGCAGAGTAGAGCCGCAAGTATAGCTGGGAGCGACGTGCGCCTTGACGTGTAAAACACACATCCCAAGTGTATACATATGTGTCTTCGGTCTCTGGCGATCCCCCCAGCTCCGAGATTGTGTACAGGCGACCTATTCAGCCTGCTGCTGGTGATATACTGTGCTATGTACACTGTTGAGTGGCGGTATGTATGCTCAGCTAAAATGGGAACGTAAACCTGCATAGTTTCAAATCGTATAGCGCAGGAGGCTTGGCGAATAAAGAGTCGAATATACTGTAGGCATTTCAGCAAGGCCTGTGGAAAACCTGTAAGACAGCGGGCCGACTCCAGATAACTGCTGGAGCAGTTCAGTTTCTGTTTATTCAATGGCTCTTGAGGAATTTTGCATAGGCTTACATAAAGGGTAAGGTAGGCCGTTTACAGGTTTAAAGTCTTTAAAATGGCCAGTTTGATGTGTGTGGGTGTTTCTAAATTTAAAGAATTTAACACGGCCAGTTTGATGTATTTTCAGTGATGCCACTGGAAAGACAAGTAATATTTATGAAGCAATTGCAATAAATACCATAAAAAATAAAATAAAAAATAACAATATATAGCATCCCATCATGTCAATCTGTTTAGCAGATTGTGCCCCAATGTGCCCCTTATATGGTAGGAAAAACACAGGTGTAGTAGCTCATAACATATGACCTAATGTTAAAATTACAGGAACAGGAAGTTACTTTACCCTACCTGTGGGGTCCTGTGACGACCTGTGAAAAGGGTCCGTACTGCAAATTAAGCTGTATTTAAGACTGGTATGTTATTGTGGTGGTTTGAGGTTAGCGGTTAATGTATTGTCATTGATGCCCCTTTTGTGAGACCATGCCGATCTCGGGAGATCACATTCTGTTTTTCTCTGCAGATCGGTCTGGCCTCGATCCCGTTGAAGGCCTTTTCCAAAAATGTAAAAATGATAGGACCAATCAGTGCTTGGGGGAGGGAGTTTTAGTTCATGATGAACAGGAAGTGCCACAGTCTGCCAAATTGTATTATTTTATAGTAAAATTAAAAATATATAAAGCCGCGCCAAAGAAAAGTGTAGCAATTTACAGAGCAATCAAAACGTGTTTTTTAAAAATCTGGAATAGTATTTAACTAGGATTTATAAATAAAGTGATGATGAAGGAATACAATGAATTAAAATAAAAACTGAAAGGATCAATCGAATCCTAAACCGATTGGTTCCTATCGCGTTCTTAAAAGAGGAGACAAATAAAAAGGGGAATAATCACCAGTTGGACGTTTATTCTGTAATAATAAGATAAGGATTTAAAGTTAATCTCCGGAGCCTCCCTTTGGCCAGCGCTCCTCAGGGGGGTGTGGCTAACTAAGGGTGGGGTGGATGGTGCGTGGAAAAGGGGCGTGTTCGTATGGGAAAAGGGGGCGTGGTCGCGTAAATTACTACACCGACCCGCTTGGCCACATCCGTCAGAATTGGAATTGATTGTATGTCGCGAAGGTTCCCAACGAGGAGACACACACGTCGACTTAACTATTCAAAACACCGGCTCGGGAAGATTCCCCCTTTTTTTCCTTCATATCTTGCTGTAACAAACGGTTGAACTTTGGCTATGGCGAAAGGCGAAGGAGCGGAGCAGTATTCCAACGCGAGTTTATTGAATAAACCGGGCAGCTCCAACGGCATCAACGTTGCGCGGAAGGTACGTTTCCATTCATTCGTTTACTATGAAAGGGGGGGTTATCTTTTTAATCGCTCACATTACTCGTTGTATGAGCTTGGGGATGGTATTTCTGATATTTCTGTTTTTATACGGTGGGATTTCCCAAATGATGCCCGTGAACACAGATAGGTCGTTATTATTTAAATGAGACAACACACCACTCGCCTTAATGTCGGGAGGGGGGGGGGACACTCTCCTTGTTAACATTTGCTTTTAGGAACGGGATGAATTTCACACCACTCCACACCGCCGAATAACCAATGACCAATCGTCACCATTAAGAAGATGGGTTATTAGGTGGATCACATTCACCGTGAGAGTTGGGGAAGCTGTCGTGTCTGTATATAGTCCCCCACCGGCGAGGCTACGTGTCAGTAGTGTGGCAGTGGGGGTGTTTCCCCTCCACCGATACTTCTTTTTTTTCTTTTTTTTTCTTCGTCCCTTCATGTATAAATATCTCGCAATCACTGCTGGGGGGTAGTGTTGTATATTGAACCCGTTGATAGTCAACATCATATAAAAAAAACGCATTGGCTTGAAATCAAACTGCTTATCAGGATCGACCATTTTTGTTGACCGATAATGGGCTGTTATCACAATCAGTCAGTCGGTATTGGTTATACTACGCTACATATGCTAACTCCAAACAAATCAAATGAGGACGTATAACTTTCCATATATTCCAGATATAGTCCCCGACGCATATTCACGTGGACACATTGTCGACCTCAAAACATTGTCATGGTTATCATCATCATCATCATCATCACCATCATCATCATCAAAATGTCTCATTCATCAATTAATGTGTCCATAAGAGTGTTCTGCAGGTTTTGCACCATCCCCAGTAGTAGAACAAGTACTACAACTGTCAGTCATCCTGTGGTATCGCTCCTTTGTAGTTTCTGCAAGGTGTGTTTTGTCATCAGCCACAGACCGTAAAGAAGAAGTTGATGATTAGAACATGGGATACTAATGGCGCAGTGTAAATATAGTCAAAAACTCCCCAAACACTTGCACATTGCTCAATCATGTGTGCAGTAATTCTCAAACTTCTCTAGATGACCCAAACAAGTCGAGATTACGCAAATTTACATTTACATTTCTTGTAGAAGAGGTGCTGCGTTGAGATCACACAGAGGCTCGTAGGTAGGTAGCTTTGGGTTATACGGCCGCCTCTCTTTGGCTCACGAGATGCTAGCCTGTTCGAAGGCTTCTCAGCAGACAGATGTTTTTTGGTCGTCCTGGTGTTCCTAATGGCATTCATTAAATGCTGTTCTCTATCCTGTCGTATTTGTTTTGCAGTGCGAGAGGGGCAAGCACTTGTCCGTCTGCAACAAGCTGTGCTACGCCGTCGGCGGGGCACCCTACCAGATCACAGGATGTGCTCTCGGCTTCTTCCTGCAGATCTACCTCCTGGACGTGGCTCAGGTGAGTCGCTGACCCTTTTGAGTGTGTGCCTCCCACGCCCTCTTACCTGAGCTCCCTGACCTGACCCGACCTCTCCAGATGTTTCAGCCAGACCCTTCCCCCCCCTAACCCTAACCCTTAAGCCCGGTGTGAAACTAGAGGAGCGGTTTGCTCTAAAAAGAGACTTGTGTGAACTTTAAGCCACCCCAGTGGAAACGGGACTCTCTCTCCAGTGGAGAGAGTCTCTCTCTGTCCTTCCATGACGCCCCAAATTAGCCGATGTGGCTGAGTGCGGTGTTTCAGTGGCCATTGTTGTGGAAGCGGTAGAAAAGGTCTGTGATTTTCTTGCCTCGTTGGCTGCACAGCGGGTCTCCACTGTAATCTCAAAAGGCTAGCCATGGGTGGTAGCCCCGCAAGGCCCAGAGGCAGGATGTTAAGGCCCGCAGTGTCTTTACAGATGGGCTAGCTTTAATTTGGCTCGACATTAATCTAATGGTCAAGGCCATGTTTTGCTTGAAAGTTATCTGCCTCCCTGGGTGGCTGGTTATTATTATTATTTTTTTGGGTCACAGAGTTAAAGAAGGCCGACTAGTGTTCGGGGATCATGTGAAGGGCTGACAAGAGGGAGTGTACAGTCAGAAGGTTTCAGCTTTAGACTCCTTAAAGGAGTGGCGTTGTTCTTCCTTGATGGTACGCAGTTGCTAAGGGGCTAACTGACTGAAAGGTGGCTAACCGCTAGTCCTAGCCTAGCTAAACTGGAAGAATGCTGTTCAACTGCAACGTTTCCACGTAATAGATAATCAAACATATCAGATGAGCTGATGGATTTGTATATTGATCGTTCGGGCGTTGATCTCGAGGAAGCCCCAATGGAGTTATCAAAGTAATTTGTCACGTGAATGTTATGCCCGACTCCCCTTCGTATCAAAATATCATGCTTTTTGTCTTCTGTGAAATTACTTTCATCAAAAAAATGTGATTCTGTTTGCTACACCCTTTTACATTTGTCTAAAACATCTGGTCCTTTGTTATGTTCACGATCCCCAGTTGGATCCGTTCTATGCTTCCATCATCCTCTTCGTGGGCCGGGCCTGGGATGCTGTGACCGACCCCACCGTGGGCTTCCTGGTGTCCCGTAGCCCCTGGACCCGCTTCGGACGCATGCTCCCCTGGTACGTATCGCATTCCCACGCACTACTGGGACCTTTTTATCTCCTTCCTCTTCTTCCCCTTGTGCCCGTTCTGCTGGATCCCAGCAGCACGGGAATTCAGTGGAAATTGATTGATTCAATTAAGGTGAATCTGTCGGGGGGATGGGGAGGGGTTACCAGAGGTCACACTGATGCAACTGCTCCCATGCTGCTTCCACACATGCACATTACATCGGCCCCTACTTCTCTGTCTCTCTCTTTCTGTTTTCCCCTTAAGTGCACACGCGCACCTAAATCTTAGTTTTTCCAAAGAGAAAAAAATCTTGCATGTCCAGCTTTTATATAAAAAAAGGGCCTTTTTGTAGGACCCTTAGGTTTTCTAAATGAATAATGCACGGCACTGTGCCCACAAATAGTCCTGTGCCTTGTATGTATATAAATCAAGCCCTTGTCTTCAAGGGAACAATGCCCTTTGACAGCAAATGTACACTAAACGCCTTTTAGAAATGTGATCTTATCACCAAAGTCAATTGGTGTCAATTTGTCAATGCTGATCGGCTCTCTTATATCTTTGCCTGGGTATAAATAAAACATTGGATGGACTAATTTTCTGTGGTTTTTAAACCCACGCCATGTGCCAACCCCCCCCAGGAAAGTAGATGTAAGCTAGTGATGACTTGTGACTTCATCCTGTTGGGAAACATTTGTGTGCAGTCAAAGAAAGATGAAGGTTGGGACTCCTTGTTAGCTCATAATGTCCCTTACCACTCACAGCTCTTGGCCAGACTTCACCTTTTGATGCGTTTTAAAACCTCAGTCTGCCAGTCTGTGGTGGCTAACGGTTCCTACTTTGGCCATGGACAGTAATGGACAGCCAGGATTTTTTTTTTGTTTGTTTGGTTTTTCGTGTTGGGCAAACTCCTCGGCCGATCGCGTGTCAATGGAGCCTGTGTGTGTGTTTGGGCAGCGCAACACGGGAGTCTGACTGAAAACTCGTGGTTATATAAGTTGTTGTTCCCCCTGAGTCGTTTTTGTGAAGAGACCAGACAGGAAAACCCCAAGGGCCCTCCAGACCATCGTTGGTACCTGAAGTCTGGTTCTGATGTGGAATCATGTCATTATTCCACATATGTCCAGATGGTGTCCAAGACGTCACTCGCGGCTGCCGTTATTAGCATGCTGCATCATAAACCCCCCGCCCCCAATTTGCAAATAACTGAAACGGAACTGAATTTGACTGACAATGTTGGCCTGTTCAACCATGCCAAATACGTTTTGACATAACTGCTCACGAATAACTGGCTTGGTTGGTTGCATCCATGATGTCGTATCACCATCACCCGACAACATCCAGGTCTGCCATTGGTCAGTTGAAGTGTGTTTTGGTGCTTGCGATTTGCTATGCAGGAGTGGGAATGATGAAGGCTTTTCTTTGATGGACACATTTTGTTTTTCCAAACGGTTGAAACATAATTTTGTAATGGCGTTGATTGACTTTCAAGATTTCGCAAATAATCTACAAGACTCGGGGATTTTTTAAATCTTCATATACATACAAGGATACTTTGTCCATCGGTGAGGGGCCAATCAGTGCACACATCAGTGCCACACAGACAAATTAAATGTAAACTAAATATAGGACTAAAAAGCCAATGAAATTAATATTGACAATATACAACAAAAAAAAACCTACAGTTAAAAACAAACCTGAAAGCAGAACTAAAATTACCAATTCCCTAGAGAGAGAGAAGAGGAGTGAAGAGAAGAGAAGTGGTTAAAGGTTTTCTTATCATTATCAGTGCAATGCCCAATGACAATAAGTGTTGCGATATTCTGTGACAGAAATGGTGGTGGCAGATTCCACGTCACCCTATCACACCCATGATCACACCCTACTATGGCATCATAGTAGGGGGGGTCATCATCACCTCTGAACGTGACCAGCGGGTTTAGGAGGCAACGGAAGCATGTTGATGGAGAGCAGCAAATCTAGACCAATTATGGTGGCTTAATTCGCAATGCAAAGGAAGAACCTGACTTCATAGTTTGTTCCCCTTGAGGCATTTATTTGTCTGCTGCCGCTGCCTCAACTGCCTGTGTGTGTGTGTGTGGGTGTGTGTGTGTGTGTGTGTGTGTGTGTGTGTGTGTGTGTGTGTGTGTGTGTGTGTGTGTGTGTGTGTGTGTTCGTTTGTGTGTGTGTGTGTGTGTGTGTGTGTGTGTGTGTGTGTGTGTGTGTGTGTGTGTGTGTGTGTGTGTGTGTGTGCATGTATGTGTGTGTGTGTGTGTGTGTGTGTGTGTGTGTGTGTGTGCGGTAGTTTGTGTCTGTGGTGTGGGTGTGTTTCGGACTGAGATGAAAACAAGAATGAGAATAAATTGTTCATGCAGGTTCCTGGTGAGCACTTTTCCCCCAAACCCTGACCCTGTTTTGACCAATGCCTGACGTTCTGTCTGTTGTTGTTGTTGTTATATGTGCTTTAATAACAACACTCATCATGTTGCCATCATGAGATGATGAGTGATATGGATCATATCGTCATATATAAATTATTTTCTACAATTTTCATTATATATTGCTATGTGTGGTCTCAAAAAAATATTAACTATTATTATTAATATATTTCCTTGTTTATAGTATAGCAATGCATCTGTATATTTGTATATACAGTGCTGATGATGAAAAACATTTAAATACTAATACTTAATGTTAATTAATATGTTTATTTCATATTTTGCTAAATATTCTGGTTAGTTTTCTTAGGTTAATGTTAAAAGCTTTGATTGTTCATAGTTTCTATGAGGCTTATTTTTATAATGTAGTTTAGTATGTTTAGTAGTTTGTATTGTGTAGTTACAGATACTTACACTAGAGGGCTCTCTTTCTCTCCCATGTAATCACCAGTAGGACACACCGCATCATGCATCTTGTGTCAGAGTTTAGATTGTTTAGAAACCACACTGTTTGTTAATTGTTTTCATACTAGTGAGGGTTTTTGAAGCTCAGTGAGGTTATAGCCTTTAACACAAAATTAAAGCCTAAACTGGGTGACTGATAATGCATAATTCATTAAAGGAGCTGGTGTGCATTGTTATTATTTTTTTTGTAAAGCATAAAATCGGTGTATCCATATCTTATCCCAACAGACATCACAGCACTGCAGTAATGCAGGAATCACCACAGCGAAAACCACACAACAGCGGCGTGCTTTCGCTCAGAGCATTTGTAAGTGTTAATTGATGAAGCCTTTCTAATGAATGGGCTGGAAGACATAGATCTTTGCCACTGGCTCTGTTTAAACAACAATTACCACAGCTACAAATCGAAGCGTAGGCCTATTCCTATCTGCAAGTCTAGATAACGGAGTGGGCCACTTGGAACTAATGACATGCAGAGGAGAGTCTTGATTAATAGATACAAATGTGTTTTCAATGTGGCAATGTATTTATAGTTTGTAGTTTGGCCTCAATGTTCCCTCTCACTCTCTCTTATCTCTCTCTCTCTCTCTCTCTCTCTCTCTCTCTCTCTCACTCGCTCTTCTCTCTCTCTCTCTCTCTCTCTCTTCCTCTCTCTCTCTGTCAATGTGTGAACATAATTATTTTGATATATGGATTTCATATACATTTAACAGAAAAAGGGACAAATGTGCCTGTGGTGAACTCAGTGTATGCTGAGCTCATCACAACATGTCTGAACGATCAGTTATTAGACTACTGTCACCATCAGCCACAGAATGGCCGGCACTTTTTGACAAACGACTGCACACATTGCAGTTGTAGGTTAACCGGCAACGTAAGAGCCTATGATTATATTGGTCTGAGTGGCGTCTTGAGATGTGTTTTTGGACGGCAGAGAGAAGCCATATTTTACATGTGGGTTCTTCCTCACAAACATCTGTTATGGAAAGTGTCTTCCATTCCTCCATGCGTGATGCAACATCACTCTGATACACCGCAGAAGTATTTAGAGAACATACAACCCTAACCAAGTCAATAAAAACTGATATTAAGATGGTACTTTGTCTAATTGTATTATATTCTCACTGCTTCATGAGCATTCTTCAAAGTCAAATGTCATTCAATAATCAAGAGTGCTGATATTTCCGTCCTTAATTATGCACTTCTTATTAATTTAATGGCTAAAGTGTTATGTTAATACTAGTGTAATACTAGTTAATACTAGTGTTACTAGTGTGCCTAGTAATAGTGAATAGTGAATACAACAGAGAGGATTTGTCCATCCATCCCGCCGGCCATTATGATAGGAATTCAGCTAGCCATTTACCCTAATGACACAGCCAGCCACCTAGCTAGCCAGCCAATCAGCTAGCCTTCATCCACCCAGCCAGCCACCTAGCTAGCCAGCCAATCAGCTAGCCTTCATCCACCCAGCGAGCCACCTAGCTAGCCAGCCAATCAGCCAGCCTACATCCAGCCAGCCAGGCACCTAGCTAGCCAGCCATACATCCATCCAGTCAGCCAGCTAGCCATACACCCAGTCAGCTAGCCATCCACCCAGCCCGCCACCTAGCTAGCCAGCCAATCAGCCAGCCATCCACCCAGCCAGCCACCTAGCCATACATCCAGTCAGTCATACAGCCACCCAGTCAGCCATCCATCCAGCCAACCAGCTAGCCGTACATCCAGCCAGCCGGTTAACTCCCCAGCCTTTCAGTCATACATCCAGCCAGCCATTCAGCCAGCCAGCCAGCCACCCATACATCCAGTCAGCCAGCCAGCTAACTCCCCATCCATCCAGCAGGCTTGTGGAGCTGTGCCTCTGGGCTCTAATACTACACTGTTGGGGCAGGTTACACACTCTGCCTGTCTGTGATTCCCAGTGACAGGACCGCTGCTCCAGGCCAGACCTGGAACCTCCATGTGTGCAGCGTTCACAAACAGGCCCTGGAAACACACACATAGAAAACACTCCATCTCTCGCATGCTCACTGTGCTTCCTGTTTTCTGCTAACTCCTTGTTTTTCTCTTCAGCTCCCAATGCCCTCACACATCT
>OMNR01047511.1:0-15414 GCA_900303205.1 Mora moro
AATATATTACTGAGCATCACAATATCGTGAGTGAATACATTCTTAGCATGTGCGGCCCCAATGGGAATCAAACCCCTAACCACGGCAGTGGTTACTCGTAACGCAGTCGAGTTTCACACACACACCTGTAGCTGGAGTTGGTGCTGATCACAGAGCTGTAGTTTCTCTGTGCTGTAGGCGTGGGACAGCTCCTGAAAGGCAGTGCCGTGCTGTTCCTCCAACTCGAGGACCTGCGGCAGAAAGACAAAATCAAGATGGAGGGGGGAAGGGGGGGGGGAAGGCTGTAGATTAATGCACCGACTGGAGCATCACCCACAGTGCACCCTTGAGCAATATGCCTAATCTCTACCTGCTCATTAATGACGTGCATCCAAATGTCTTGATGACGATGTAAACGGTACAAGCAATCAACACAAACAATTTTGATGCGAGTGTTCAGAATAATGACATGCAAAGGATCTCAGTCCATGAACATTTGGAGAGTCGCCATTTTTGTTCTAAACCGCTCTGTTTGGACGGTGGAGTAGAATGAGGGTGGATGGTTGGGAGGGTGGCTGACTGAACTGATCTGATCCCCTACATCTGTCTGAGGGCAGATGACTGGGTCCGATGATTACCTGCATCTTCAGAGTCTCCAGGGCCTTGCAGTGTTCAGCATCCAAGACCTCCCTTTGAGTAGATAAGTCCACCTAAGAAAGCCACAGTCAGAAAAAAATGAAAAGTTTCTTTCTTTCTTCAGGGTTAAACGTTCTAGAAATGCTGATTTTGGAAAGAATGGGAGGATAAACACCGCCATGACTGAAGAAGGCTATTAAAAGGCGATGTAAAACAGGACATTGAAGTGGGACCAATGACAGGAGGGATGCGATGACATGGTCAGTAATATCATTTGTGGCTGGAGTGCTGACCTTGTGGGCGTGGCTGAGCTCGGTTGCCATGGCGCTGAACTTCCCCAGGTGCATCTGGGCCAGCTCCACCCTCAGCTCCTCCCTGCTGGACACAAGCTCAGTCTGCAGGCGTGCCACTTCCTGTGCGTGCCCGGACTTCAGTCGCTCCACTTCCTGTGCATGGCCCTCCTCCAGGCGCTCCATGTCGTCACGCAGAGCCTGACGTAACGCACAGACAGCACAGACTTCACGCTGGGGCCAAGGCAGAGTTTCACCATGCATACCTCATGAAGATATAACCGTCAATACACATGGTGGATAAGGAGTTTAGACCCAAGTATTTGTCTGTGCAAATTGGGATTAGTTGAAGCATTTGGGTCTGCTTACCTGAACCTCTTTCAGATAGGTGGCCTCCAGCGTGTCCATGTTACCCAGCATCCTCCTCTCCAGCTCGTTGCGCTCTTCCTGGTGCTTGCCAGCGAGCTCCGCCTCCAGGGCCTCGAGCTGTGCCTGATTGGTCTCCTGGAAGACCGCCGCCAAGTGCTCCAGTTCAGCCCTCCACTTGGAATCCAGGCTCGCTTCCATGGCAACGAGCACAGCCGTGTGCTTGGTGTCCAGCTCCGTTGCCATGGCGGCGAGTTGGTCCCGGTGACGGGCGCAGAGGGCATCCAGTTGTTCTTTGTGCCCGGCGGAGGTGACGTGCAGCTCCTGTGCGTGTTTGTTGAGCAGCACCGTTCTTTGTTGCTCAAGCTCAGCCTGGTGCTTGTTGTGCGACTCTCTGAGAGAGACGCTCTCCTTCTGGGCCAGGCACTGCTCCAACTGCCCCTTCTCTGCTTGGAACCTGGAAAAATAATGTTATTCAAGTTAGAAACTCACCACAAATAACAAAATAATATTTATTACAAAATATTCTGAAAGTTTCGTTTTTCTGTTGGTTTTTTTTCCAATTAGTTATTGACAAAAGCCAAATACAAAATAATCATCAAATCTGAAAGTGGGCAACAGCATGTTCCGCAACAGGACAGATGACAAGCAATATAAAAGCCATCGTAAGATCCCTCTTCCAGCCCAGGCTTTGAAGCAGGCCTGTGGAATCCTGGGGGTCTAGACTCTAACCTGAGCTCAGCCTGGCGGAGCCGCTCGTCCCCCTGCCCCTGGAGGAGAGCGGCCAGCTCCTTCACCTCAGCAGACATGCAGCTCTTGGCCTTCTGCAGATCACCGTCGTACTGGGCCTGCAGCCGTTGTTTGACAAGCACAACCTGGGGGCCTTGGGAGAGACCAGAACATATGTTAGGGGTTGTTATGATCATTTGTTGTCACTCTGAACTTTAAACTCCGATAGTTGTGGGCTAGTTCTAGTTCCTTTATAACCTCTGAATTCTGTGCTTTTTCATCACTAAACGCGTTATTCTTACTCTGTTCATTTTCCAGAGACGCCGCCACGGCCCTCGCCTTCTCCCGCTCCTCCTCCAGTTCTCCTTCCAGGCGCGTCCTCTGCTCCTCGTGCTCTCCTCGCAGGGAGGAGAGCGCAGCTCGGTGCTCCTCCTGGAGCTCCTCTCGGAGCCGCTGGACCTCCTCCTGGTTGCCGAGGCTGAGCTCTTCGGTCACCCTCCGCTGCTCCTGCTGCCGAGCCTCCTCCAGATGAAGGAGCAGCTCCTTAGCGAAGTCCTTTTTCAGCTGCAGTGGTGTCGGGGGACGGGGGGGGACGGACGACAACCTTTTAATTATACTACACCAGCAGTGCGTGTATGCTGACTACTGTATTCGTTCTGTTTAAGATTGGCTGTTTATATCAATTTACCGAAGGGACTTTTACATACCAGCACTTGGGAGTAAATAAACCACTAAAATAACAGTGTTTCTGGCGTTATAGTGGTTTTTGATTGGCTCAAATGAATGCACAATGATGTCACATCACAAGACACCAATCGGAAACCATAGCTGCTCTCGCCAGAGACTACTAATGCAGCAGATTGACTCGCCGTGTGCCTTCTTCTCCTTCTGAATGTCGTCTTACTCGCGCAGGAGCGGGTGTGTGTACCTGCTGTGTGCTCCTCTGCAGTTCCGCGTCGTGCTGTGCGCCCAGGGCAGACAGTCTGCTCTCCAGGGTTTGGATGATGGTCATTCTGGTCTGCAGCTCTTCACTGTGGCACCACGTCCTCTGCTCGACCTCCACCTGAAAACGGCATCCACGACACCACCGCCATTAACATGCGGTTTTACCTCAAGCTCGTCAAGTATACGGGACCCTCGGTTCGTTTTACGAATCAGAACACAAACTCCAAAATGTGCGTTTACCTCCACCTGTCTTGCTGCTTCAAGTCGAACCCGTGTTAGCTCTGGGAGAGGAAAAAAAAATAAAAAAAAGAAGTGTTGATATTTTGAAACCATACATTTTTTTTAAGGAAGGAAAAGAAGGGACCTGGGGCCTACCTCTGACGTGGGTCTCCGAGAGTCGGGCTCGCAGCTGTTCCAGGTCCAAGGCGTGGCGCGTCTTCATATTCTCCAGGTCTTCGTAGTAGCGGTCCGTGAGGTCAGAGCGCACCTGGAGGCACACAACGTCGGCGTCGGGAGAAAATAAACGGGCCTGTGAGGTTGTTGAATGTATCCGTGGTGACGGAAACTAGTATCAGTTTTGTTTTTCAAAACTCATTAATAATCATCTTAAATAACAATTTTGTATCTTTAACCATGACGGCGGATCAGACTCTTCCACCAGAAATGACGAAAATAGTGTTTCTTACTGCCGCACCAGCAGTAAGTTCAACAAACGAACAAGCAATTTGAATGAGGAGAGCTCAGCAGACACAGGGCGGTGTGTCGAGATGAGGGGCTTCTCTCTGACCTGGAGGAGCTCCTCTTTGTAGGACAGAGAGAGGGAAGAGCGCAGGTTGGACAGCTCCACTTCATGTTTCTCCTCCAGCTGCAATCGCAGCGAGTCGAGCTCCTCCTAAAAAACGAAGGTAAGAAAAAAAAACTCAATACTATACAACCAGAAGGTGACGGTCCAAAATGCACATTTTGGAGAATGCGCATTTCAGTCGAGTCAACGCCAACAACAGACCATGTGACTCGAGTCACATGGTCGTTCAGGGGGGATATGCGTGTGAAGCTACCTTGTGTTTGTCCAGTTTCAGTGTAATCTCGGCCAGGAGGTCACTTTTCTCTTCTGCGGCGTCGCCTTCTGTGGTAAAACTGAAACGGAGACATAAGCCGTCAACAGACATGCACACCTCGGTGGGAAGGAAAAAAAAAAAGAAAAACTATGAAGAGACTGAATGAGGCCCTCTGTGTTCAGGCCTGTCCGTTAGCGTACCTAGCATCCCCGGTCTTCAGCAGCGACTCCTCCAGGGCCCCCTCTACCAGCCTCAGCTGTAGCAGAGCTATCTCCTCCCTGTAGCCGTCCTCCGCTGCTCTCAAACGCTGTTCAAAGTACCTGGGGAGAAGAGCGCACCGTGAGCGCTCGTGTCCGTGTGTCCGCTCAGGACCGAGCGGCTGTGATTTAATTCTCGTAAACACAAATCAAATAATTATTTTCGGTTGTATGTATTGATCGTTTTACGTTATTGTTGACCACCATACCAAGAGTAGTAACACATCACCAGCTACAAAATAAGCCACTAGTAATGGTGGGTGAGTGAGCGAGTGAGTGTATGCGTGTCTACCTCCTCAGGCTCTCCAGCTCCGCCTCATTCTGCTGCTTGATCTCACGCCTTTGATCATTAAACTCCGCCTTCAGCCGCTCCATGTCATCAACACGAGACGAGCGGGCCAGCAGCTGCTCCCTCAGCTCTGTGGGACGGGGGGGAGGCAGGGAGGCGATCAAAACTAGTATGTGATGCGTGTTTTCGCCTCAGGGATCAACGCTTAAGCGGTCTTATCTTACGAGCGCCAAAGCACTACAGCAAAGGATGTTCCGGGAGCCCGACCAGTTGGTACTGGGTTCGATCCCCAATGTCCGCAGCCTACATGTACATGTAGGCAACCTAGAGCAAGATGCCCAGCACCTGCTTGCTCCTTAATGTCGTGCATCCAAATTCACTTTCATTTGGATCTGCTAAATGGCTAAACATTAGTCAATAGCGTTAAATGGCTCATTCATAAACCTCTCACCTCCCAGCTCCTGCCGGCTGGTCCTCATGCTCTCCAGTTGCGCCCAGAGCTGACCCACTTCCTGTGCAGAGGTCTCCTTCAGCGCGGTCTGCGCCTCCTGTAGACGATAGACCTGCAAAACCGAACGGCAAGTGTTAAGAGGGTAAACGTGTCAAGACTTTATTTATTTATGACTGGAGACAAAAAAAATTGCCCCATTTCCCCCCCCCCCCAAAAAGTATGCTAAATGACCTCTTGTTGTAGTTGCTGCTCCTTCTCCTCTAGGTGGCGTGTGTGCAGCTCCTTCTCCCTCAGGACCGTTTTGTGACTAGTGACCAGCTCCTCCACGGCACCTGAGCGGGAATCGCAGCACAAGCGTGTCAAGCGTGTTCAGAAGGTTACGTCGCCACCATGTGAAACATGCACGTTCTTCTGCATGGATCGTGGGGTCGAGTTTATCAATAGCATAGACGTAGGTACTGACGGGCCGCCGCGTCTCTGTCGGCCCAGGCCAGGTTCAGCTCCTCCTCCAGCCTCCGGACATCGGTCACGCTGGAAGCGCGCAGTTCATCCAGAGAGGCCTGGGCGCCTGACAACTCTGAGTGGGTCTTGGCGAGGGAGGCCTGGGTGTCCGACAGCTCAGCCCGCGCACCGGAGAGTTTGGCCTCCGCGTCGGTCAGGCTCCTCTGGGTCTCCGAGAGGAGGGTCTGGAGGTCTGCCTTGGACTTCTCCGTCTCCTCCTCCCATCGTGACCTTATGATCTGCAGAACACAACAGGGAAATTAATACAATTTCGACATTGTACTTGCAGATTAACAGAAATGCTGTACTGAACTACTGAAAGACAAGTGAACAACAATAAGAAACCGCATTTAAGAAGGCTTTGGTGAACGCCTAGTACCTGTATCTCGTTGGCCCGGTTCATCTCCATAGAAGCTTTCTCCTCTGAGAGACAACTCTCCCACTGCTGCCTCAGTTCATCTGTGCACAACATAACAGAAAAGCAAACAAACAACTGAATTCACTAGAAACACAGGGTTTCAGGTTCACACTGCTCTACTAGGGGCAAATGATTCACCGGGGCACTGAAAAAAAAAAAAACCCTGCATGGAGGACCAACACCCATAAAAAGCATCCCATCAACTCATGGCTCACCCAGGTCTCGCTGGTTCTGTTGGCGCAGGCGGTCCAATTCAAACTGCTGCTTGGCCTGCAGGATGGCGTTCTCCCCAGTCCACTTGTCCCGCAGCTCTGCCTGGACCTGGCTGAGCGCCGCCTCCCGCTCCCGCTGCAGGTTGGCCTGGGAGAGCTCCAGTCGGGAAGCGTGGTGGTCGGCCAGGCTCAGACGCAACGCCACCAGCTCCAGGGACTGCTTGCTCCGTGGGGGCGGGGGGGGCATTTTAGTCAGGACTTTGTAATGCAACACATGTAATGCAACACATGCAACACAGTTGCACTACACGTATTGTTGTATACCTCAGGCCGTTAAATTGCACTATACGTATTGTTGTATATTGTATATACCTACGTATTTAACGTTTCACTTAACATTTCACGTCACATTTCACTTACATATTTATATTTATATTCTATATTCCATGTGTATATTTAGACTGTATTTAGTGTATAATTAGACTGTATTTAGTGTATAATTTCTCCTTCTTTGTATTTCTCCTTCTTGTATTGCACTGTTGCACTTTAATTTCCCTCGGGATCAATAAAGTTCTTGAATCTTGAATCTGCATCTGAGGTTTGAGAGTTTGTGTGTGCCACATTTCAGTTAGATTTTTCACATGATAGTATGCATGGTTGAAATGAATTATGAAGACGAATTATGTTTTTGTTGACATTTCTAAAATCAAATAACTCGAGGAAGGATTTCAATAGTAAGCTATGAAACAACAATGTGTATACAAGAAATGAGGTTTGAAGAAAAAAAAGGATTGATTTGAATCTGGGATGACGCACACATTAGATTAAAAACACAGCACCTAGGACAGACAGACAGACAGACAAGACCGAGACCAGGAACTATATGAACAAATAACTGAGCATGGGGTTCTGCTCACTGGTGCATACCTGTGCCTGCTCTAGTTCTGCCTGGTGGGCAGTCTCCATGCCGTCCCTGAGCTTGGAGGTCAGCTCCAGCCTCAGTTGACTCACCTCCTCCCGGTGTTTGGCACACAGCTCCGACAGCATCCGCTGGTGCTCGCGCTCGGTGACCTGCACAGGGACCACACTGCCGTGACGACTGGCTATTTGGCGAGAGAAGCAACGTAGACCAGAGTCTCCAGACCAGTGGTTCCCAACCTTTGAGTTTCGGTGTGCCACTAAATTGTCATTAAGACCTTTCGCGGACCACCTCATATGCAAACTGTACAAAATAGATAAATACACATGCAGTGGCTGAGCAAAAACTGCCGTTTCCCACGGCCAGTGGGGATGGAATGCACAAAGCCACACTATTTTTGAAATAAGCCACAATACTATATTTACTGAACAATATTTATAATATATTCATTTTCAATTATCTACATTATTTTCTTTACTGTAAATTTGTAAATTTTAAAGGAGTAGGAGTAAAATCCCCCACGTACCACCTGCAGTACCCTCGCGTACATTGGTGCTAGCAGTGAAGCTACAACATACTCTACCATGTAGAATTATTATAATTATGTTATTATAATTACTTCCACTGGAAGTAAAGCGCTTTTGAGTGTGTATTTACATACAGTGGAGGATTCCTGCCGTCTCCACCAGACCACAAGATGGAGCAATTACCCACCCCAGCACTCCAGGCTGACTGTACCTGTTTAATGAGGCCGATCTGTCTTTTATGTTCCTCGCCGAGGGCAACCTTTTGCGCAGACAGCTCTCTCTCCAGACGACTGTTCAGCTCAGACACCTACGGATCGATAAGCACTTGATGACCAATGCGGGAATCTGCATCACCGTCCCCAATCGTACAAACAACGTAGCGTTGAGCCAATGGGGAAGCGCAGTCTGGCCGTTACCTAATATTACTTTTTCACTGAACAACGCCTGGTTAATAATATTGGTTTAAATTTAGACACAACTGGAGACATTATCATCTTGTGTCGAACATTCATGTCATTAAGAGTGATTAGAAATGTCATTAGATTAGATTCAACGGTATTGTAATTGCACAGAGTACAGGTACTAAGACAACGAAATGCAGTTAGCATCCAACCAGAAGTGCAAATAGCAGTAAAGTGTGCATTAGCTTGATTGTAGAGAAGTGTAAGTTAGGGTGAGCGTAAATCGTACCTCAGCCTGGTGTTTCTTGCAGAGTTCCTCCACCTCTTCATGGTGAGATCTCCTAACGCACGCCGTGGTCTCCTCCAGAGCCAGGGCCTGCTTCTCCACGAGGGCCTTCACCTCCGACTCCTGGTGCCTCCTCTGCTCCTCCAGGAGACGCCTCGCACCCCGCAGCTCCTCCTCCTTCTCCTGTCGCTCCTCCTCCCATTTCTCCCGCACCTCTGCCAACTAGGGAAAAACATTATAAAAAGTTAGCAATCCAACAACAAGATCGCCGTCCACTTGAGGCCTGACGCCAACCAGGCGTCTGCGACATGAACGCGGCGTTGATGTTGCAGACGCCTGAAACCATGTTGCTATAAGCAACACAACCAGAGCCCTGTCGCGTACATGTCGATCAAATCAAAAGGCGCGACAGTGTTGCAGAACACTAATTGGTTAATTGACGAGCGGGGCTGCGTGCGCAACCTCTCAGTTGCACGCTACAGCAAACCTAGCTCAGCTTCTATTCTAATAAACTGCTACACTCCAATACTATACAAATCATAGGGGGTGTGTGCACCAGTTACCAGACGATTACCTCGCCATCCTTTGCCTGGATCAGCGTCTCAAACTGCTCGAGTTCCTCCTCCAGTACTTGCTCCATTTTCTTCAGCTGTCCATCCATCTCTTCCTCCTTTAGCCTGTGCAGCTCTCTCTCTTCTCCCGCTCGGACCTGCGCCTCCTCCAGGGTGCTCAGGGTATGCTTTAGACGAACAAGCTCGCCCTCCAGTTGAGTCCTTTGCGCTTCAGCGCTTCCCAGATTTCTCCGGCTCTCCTCAAACTCTCCCCCCATCTTTTCCAGCTCCTCCTGGGCAGCCTCGACCTGCAGGTGAGTGGCGTTGAGGTCCTTTAAGGCAGAGTTCAGCTCCAGGGTCTTCTGAACCAGGAGGGCGGATGTGGTGTCCTGCCTTGCTTTGGTGTCCACCAGCTCAGATAGGACCTGGTCCTTACGAGCCTTTGAAGGAAAAAATAAAATGCTGTCAAGTTTGTCTGTCAGTCATAATCATTACATATATTTTCTAAAAACAACAAATGGGTTCAGTAAGTGTATGGTTTGCATGTCATTATAGAGGTGTACCTGAAGATCTTTGAGCTGCTTGCTAAACAGCTCCTGTTCCTCAGAGGTGACAGAGCCTCCTGCCTGGTTCATCTCCTGCAGAGAGACCTCCTGCTGTTCCAGGTGAGCCTTCTCCTTCATCACCTCCAGGTCTGCAGACAGTTTGTCTGCCACCCGAGTGGACGGATGAGTCGTGGTGAGGAGCAAGGAGGACTCATCCTCCTTGTCCTCTCTCCCCTCGGTGTCCTCCTTCTCCTCAAACAAGGGACAGACTTTGTTCTCAAGGTTGTCCTGTTCGCAAGTTTTCAAGTTTGTCTCCTCCTCGGCACGCTTTCTCTTCTCCCTCTCGTTGTCCAGTTCCTCCTCCTGGATCCTCCTCTGATCCTTTTCCTCCTCGAGCTCCCAGATTGCCTCCTTGAGCTCTTCCGTTACCTGTGCCCACCTGTATGAACAACGTTAACAAACTGTTCAAACCATTTCAAGTCAAAACAGGTCATACATGAATCAATGTACAGTTTCTAAGACGATACCATTATATGAATGGCTTTGATTTTCCGCTAAATAAAGTCTAAAAGGTTCAAGATGAGCCTCTCCCCTACCTGCTCCTGGCCTCCTCCAGGTCTTCAGCGCTCTTGGAGACCTCATCCCTCAGGATATCGAGTTCCCTCTCTTTCAGATCCAGCTCCTCTCGAAGTTCCTCACACTGCTGTCCAAGAAGCTCCTTTGCCAGGTCCGCCGGCTCGTCGCCCTGCTGCTGTGATGCCTCACCGAACTCATTGCCACCAAAGGTGGAGTTGATAAGCCAGCCGGGTGACGACGCACGGGCAGAGCTATCCAGGATGTTGTCGGAGGCCACTGAGCATCGTGGGTCGGAGTCGAAGTTGAGGAGGTTGACGTAGTCTTCACGGAGAGGGTTGGAGATGGAGAAAAGGTGCGACGGGTCACCCAAGACCTCACTGTTTAGCTCAAAACTGGAAAATATAAAAGGGGATATTGAGAATCAATACCATGACTAGAGTTGTGATGTGATTGTGATTACAAACAGGAAGTCAAGACATTTTGAGGAGTGTGACGCATTTAACATGCATGCTGTATAAACCACAAACAAACCACAACAAAATTATGGTCATCATTATTCACCAACCTATAATTGGCAGAGTTGTCTGCAAGGGTGTGCTCTTCCAAGCTCTGATTGGCCAGGGAGGAGTTGGACTGTGCAGGGTGGGCAGAGGACAAGTAGCGCTCCATCAGGATGTCCGTGGAGACAGATCCGGTCAGTCCATCTTCAGATCCATCTTCCTGATCCGGTCCACCTTCCTCATCCTCCTCCTGACCGAAGCTGGCTCTTTCTTGGTTCCGTCTATTCTTGGACGCCTTGAGTCCCGAGTCCTCCTTCTCCAGCTTGTCAATCTCTTTCTCCCCCTCTTCCAAGAGCTGCCTGATTCTGTCCAGCTCCTCCCTGTGCTCCTCCTCGAGCCTCCTCGTTTCTTCTTCCCGTCTCTCCTTCTCCTCCTCCAGGTCGCAGAGACGGAGGGCAGAGTTGGCGATCTCCTCTTTTAACCTCTCCGCAGTCTCCTGCTCTCCTTCTAGCTTCTTGGTCATCTCTAGGAGCTCCGTGTTGAGCAGCTCCTTCTCCTCCTTGTATCGCTGGATCTCAAAGGACTGGGTTTGGGCTTGGCTTAGATGCTCCTGGAGGTCTCGTAGCTGCACCTCAGTTTCTGCTTCCCTTTGCTTCATCTCCTTCTCCCTTTCCCTCTTCTCCTCCTCCAGCAAATATAGCACATGTTGGCAATTCTCCTTCTCCTTGGCTAGCTCTGCACATATTCTTTGGCTGTTGGACCTCTCCTCCTCTAGCTCGGCACTCAGCCTGAGGAGGAGGGCGTCTGCTTCGGCGTCTCCATTAGCATTAGTGTCCACGCTCTCGAGTTCCCCCCGTGGGAGGTCCACACAGGGGGGGACGGAGTCCTGGGAGCCACAGCCGGAAAGGGACTGCGGTCGCTGAGGTGCCTCGGGCACCCCTGTTTGACTTTTAATGCGCAGGAACTCTACACTTGTCTGCGAGGAACACATTTGAAAGAGAATTTAAGTTTAGCTGCTAGGAACATGCTTCTAATGTGACCATCATTGTCCATCTGTTGATTGCATCATTGTCACATCTGTTCAAATTACTAAAATCGTAGCCATTGCGATACATGATCTCCTAAAAGAAACACTTCTTCTGTATGTTGCCTGGCATTGTACCTGCTGCAGCTGCTTCTGTAAGGCCTGGATCTGTCCGGCCAGGGACTGGGCCTCCAGCTGGACCTGGTCTCTGCTGGCCTGGGCCTCCTGCAGGTTGGAGCTCAGCTTAGCGATGATCTCGTTACGCTTCTCCACAGCCTGCTGCAACTGCTGCAGAAGGACAAGGGGCATTTTAGGGTTAAAAACCATCGTCATCCTCGAGCAGGTTACCAGAATGTAGTAAGAAGAGGTCTTCACATCCAACACCCGAGCTATGCTACTTTGTTTTTACTGCAGCCACTTTGGTTGATAATTATCACTTTTGTTATTATAATTCTCTCTTTTTCCTCAACACACAAATTGATATCGAGGGAGTGAACATTACGTGATTTACATGTGGGTGGATGGGTTACATTTTATATACTCAATTTAATTTTAACAAGAGTGATGACTGCACTGAAAATTGCACAAATACCCAATGAATTCAACTAAACCCAGGGGCAAAGTGGGTGGACGCGTATTTTATGAAACTAGTTGAAAGAAAAGAGCAAGTTGAAATCATTGTGAACAGGAGTGACGGCTGCAGTGAAAAACGGTACGCAAGTACGCTTCAACAAAACGGTGTGCGGTGCTGGGTTTAACCTCCCCATGACACCAACTACACCCAGGAGGAAAGGTCTCCACACACAGCATCACAATATGGTTACCGGGCCTTCGTTTCATTTCCCCCGCAGATCAGACGGATGGCGCCGAACGAGGGCGCGATCATATGACGACCTCAAAAACAGGATTGTGCATATTGATTTCACCGCACCAAAAAGTGACAATACGTAAAGGCATTACAGTGGCAGTGACAGGCCAGGCCGGGCTCTGCTTCGTGTCTACCCACAGATAATTCACCAAGACTGCTTTCACAAATGATCAGAGGAGGAGGAAACAATTACATAATTAACAGGCGATACCGAAACCCAGACACACCCAAGACGGTCAACCATTCATTACACACTCAGACTTATGAAATCAGGAAGCACCTGGTTTACGTGTACAGCCAAATTGAACCATGTTCCCAAACATATCTACCCAATCCATGTGAATATATCCCCGTGTGTGTTCGATGAATGCCTTTGCAAGAAGACTTCACAGGTCCATAACCATATGCCGCCCAGTTAAAAGAAGCCCATTTCAACGGTGTGAATTCATTGCGATTACAGCGGACTACAGTGCGTGAAGCCACATACATATTCATGAAAGGAATAGAAAGCATAGTCACTTGTCACTGTATACAGCATACTGCTGCAGTACTGTAAAATCTCAAAGAGTTCCATGTATACCTTGAGCTGCTCTTTGCCAGTGAGTGCCACTAGCTCATCTTCCATCGCTTCAACAGGGGAGGGAGTGGGACTCTGGCTCGGACGCTGGGACGGTTTCTTCTGGCCATGGTTCTGATGGACCATAAACGTCTTGGGTTTTTGGGGCTCCTAAATATGAAAAACATGGCTTTAATATTCACTGAAATGGTTGGCGCTCGAAAGTGCTTTCCACGTAAATATATGCATCACATGTAATCAGGTTAATCGTTTAAAAAGTACACTCAATAGCCAAGACAAAGCAACGTTGGTAGCCAACATGGAGAATGAAGCTGAAGCTGAACAGTTTTCAGCAGAGAGGAAATTTGCTTGACTCACAACATGTACAAAGAGCAGGTTCAGCACTCGCTCTGAGGTGACGAACCAACAGAGGAGAGGGACCTTGAGTGGAATTCTTAATCCTGGTGATGTTGCCATGACAACATGTCTTTCCCCCCCCCCCCCTCCATCCCCAAGCAACTATATGTTTACTGACCCATTTCGCTAATGTATGTTTACAAGGCAGGGGGCACAGACCTCCAGCGGAAATCACACACAATGTAATGTAATACAATATAAAAAGGAATGTAGGTCGCCTATGAATAGTGAATGGGTGTAAAAATCAAAAGAATATGTGATCCTTTCAACATTCTGTCCGGTCTGTCTGGTGTCGTATGAACATCCATACGACACCAGATGCCGACCGGCGGGCCCTACCTCCTGGTTGGTCTTGCCGTTCTCCTTGGCGTCGCCGGCCAGCGCCACCGTCGGGGGCTCTAGGGGTCGCTCTTGCGCTGGGCGGTCAGTTTTCGGGACATTCTGGCCCTTCCTCTTCGCCGTCTTTTTCGGCGCCCCCGCACCGTCACCTTTCGCCCGCTTCTGTCGGAAGCTAGCAAGCTGCGCAGGAAGGACAGCGAGATGTACACGGACACGTAGGTCAGCACTGCCGAGCACCACCACACCACCAGCAGCATGGCCGGCCGGCCTCGGGGGGGGGCGACGACTAGCGCCCTGGCTGCATCTTCTCAGTCAGACACAGCTTGAAATAACATGCACTGGGAACCGCATGGACACATGATTTACCCCTTTGAGCACCGAGCGCCGACCTCAGGAGCCCTGATTTCAGATGAGTCAGAGTGATCAAGCAGAGGATGCAGTGCCCCAAAAAAAAAAAAAAAAGAAGAAGCCAAGAAATCCCAACCTCACCGAGCCATAAATAGAACTAAATCATGACCCAGCAGGGTAAAGAGGTTCAAAGTGAGGTGGGAATAGTCTCAAATCTCCAGGTAGATTATTTCAAGAGCATGAACAGAAAGAGAAACCTGTTGGACAAACTAAAAAACGGGACAGAAAAAACGATGGTGCGCAAAAAAAAAAAAGTATCAAATAATATAAAATCGATCGGCCCAATTCACAGACTTTTCTTTTGATTTGTGGAAAGGTCAAAGATCAAAAGGCTGAGAGCGCTTTGAAGTATTGGAGCAGACCGTCATGGATCATGAAGAACAGTAGGAAAGGAGAAAGAAAACCTTCCAGAGTCAACGCTACAAAATAAAAGCCCTTGGAATATCCCTTAAGACTCCAGCAACCTCAGGTTGGGACAAATCCACCTCATGCCTGTTCACGTGCCACGCCCCTCTCTGCCTCTTCTTTAAGCAGCTTAGAAATCTGATTACAGCTGTTCCACAGAACCACAGACATCCCAGTGTAGCACTCCATTAATCACTAATCATTTCTCGCTTCCCCCCTGTCTCTGTTTGTCTGTCTGTCTGTCTGTCTGTCTGTCTGTCTGTCTGTCTCTCTCTCTCTCTCTCTTTCTCTTAATTGATCTCACCGAAAGTCAAAACAACCAATTCTCCAGTTATCAGACAGCTGTCAATCTTCCACGTCGTCCCGGACACCTGCTCCACTGTCCATGAAAAAAGCTCAAATCCACAGGGAGTGGCGTGCGCGCAACATCGTCTTGCCGCCTGTCACAAGCCACAGAGCGGCGAGAATCACCAACTCCCAAGCAGGGAACGGCTAAGTGTGAGCGGACCAGAGGAGGAGGAGGAGGAGGAGGAGGAGGAGAGTGGATGAGGAGGGTGGAGATAGGGAAACGCAACCACATGGAGATGAGGAGGCAGAGCTCGGATATCTGTGGCGAGCAGCATCAGTGCACGTCCAATTCAAATGGATGTGTGCGCACGTGACCGCTGTTGTACTGTTGCTCAGAGGAATGAGTCATATACACACAATTACGAGGAACGCTTTTGTGTGCATGCTCATGTGCGCAACTGTATTTTTCTCATTGTCCCATTTGATTACATGCTCTAAGCGCCCTTGAATGGCTTAAACAGCAGCCTTGTTCTACTGGTTCCCTCCACACTCACTACACATCCACAAGTCCTTTCCCCCCTCTTTTCAAGAGCTCTTAGGAAGACATGGAGCCGCCTCTAGAGACATCATTGATGACAGCCACCTCTCTCATTTTCACAATGTCTTACATCAG
>OMNR01048800.1:3206-13334 GCA_900303205.1 Mora moro
GTATTCCCCCCCCCCCAGGAGTCACCTGGCGCCTCCGGAGACACAGCCGCTGTACGAGGTCTGCTACTACAGCTCCTCCGCCGTCCTGCGGCGCCATCTCAACGCCACGCCTCGCACCTCCATCCAGACGGCGCTGAGCAGCCCCTACCACTACCTCCAGGTACCCCCCCACCACCACCACCACCACCATCAGCACCACCACCACCCCAAGATCATCTGCAACCAATACGGAGACAAAGTATTCAATTTATAGATGTTTCATTAATGGGCAAGTAGGGGTGATGCGGCTTGCTCAAGGATACCTACAGGTAGACATTGGGGTTTGGAATCCAGAACCTGGTCCCAATTAGTTTCCTTTCTAATATCTCCACTGATATCGTCACAACATCTGAGGGTGCAGCCCGTACTTCAGTCGAGTCCACCGCATACGAGGAGCGAATATGAAAGCGATCGCTCTCGTCGATCTCTTCTTCTTGCAGAACGACAAGCTACGGACGGAGGACGGAGGGGTTTCTAACGCGGCGCCCGACATCTGCATCGTGCACAAGCTGCACCTCGAGTGCGGGAGACTCATCAATCTCTACGACTGGCTCGAGGTGAGGAGGCAGGGAAGTCATCGCTACATTTGTTTGTTTTGCGATTTATTGATGTTTGATATGTTGTTTGTTGACCGTCTTGTCATGTCAATTCTTCCTGTCTGTTTTAATGTCCACTAGTAAATCCACTTATCTTCTTATCGTGTCGGCAAGTGTTGTGATTCTGACTTGAACCAACAGCTGATAGTTATTCAGCCAAAGGTTGTTTGTTTTCAGACTTTCGCTGCAATTGACCAGCAGCTGTGATTTAGTGAAAATCTATTCTGTTGTTGTTGTTGTCGTTTCCAGGCCTATGCAACCGTTGTCTCCGCTGCAGAGGGCAAAGATCCTGATTCAGAAGACTATGGAAAAGTGGATGAACTCAAACAGTATCCTTTTCAACTTTATTTCCTGATCGCTCTCCATTCATTCGCTGTACTATGTAAATATGGTAACTCTGCTCATTTTGCGTTCAAGTAGCAACTGGTTGTGATCGTTGTGCTTGGCTTAGTTTCAAAACGTACAACGGTAGTGTGATTAGAAGTTCTCGGAACCCGCGCAGTGGCATAAATAAGTATTGATTTCTTCATCAAACAAGTGCCTCCATTGTTTTACTTGGTTACCATGGTTACTTGGCCAAACATACCCTGTTTGTTTTCCTAAATGGCTTTGAAGTGCTCGATTCATCCAGGCTGTGTCCGAGCTCGAGTTTCTTGGTTTTATCAAGTCCACCAAGCAGAAGACCGACCATGTGGCCCGGCTGACCTGGGGAGGCTGCTAACTAATCTCTTGATTTCTTTTTTTTCTGTGGGAAGGCAAAATCTTATTAAAATTGAACTGATAAAAAAAATCTGGATTTTGGAATTTCCTGTGTATGAAATATTTAGTTTCCTTGTTGCTCATCTGTGTTTTATTGAACCTTTATTTAACTAGGTCTCGAGATTCAACATCATTTACAAGAGACTTGGCCAAGATGGCAGCAGCATACCATAAAACATACAGTAAACATTTTACACATTGAATATTGTGAGACCTTTTTCAGTTTATACCTTTTCACAGTTTCACTTAGAATAAAGTGGTTGTCTGAGGTTGCAGTAAATGTGTAGCTAGTTGGGTTACATAGTGATCATTCTTAAACAGTCAACTAGTGTTGAGTACTAGAATGACAAATTGTCTCATCGCACATTCTATATTTCCAAAATAATTGACAAGAGTCCAAGTAAAATAGTCTTGACGCTTTAAAACATTTTATTTGGATTTTTTTGTCCACTAAGTACATTGGCTTTAAAGTAATACCAGTAAAACAAATGTCAAAATAAATAAACCAAAAAAAAAAAAAGGTGATGGGAGGGGTCAAATCAGTTACTTTGTGCTCAGGTACAAAACCATGAACTGAGGGGCGGCAAAACTCTTTATCATACCAACATGTTCTCTCATCTTCCACTGTCACAAAGATTGACCAGCAAACCTTCTGGCGTTTCCTCTTGCTGCTTCATCATATATACATGTAACCTTCGGAAATCATACGATGAACAATTAAAAGTCCGGAATGCCGAGAATCTTTATAAAAGTAAGAATTTTACAGCAGGAGAAACATAGGCCACTGGTAGAGAGATAGGGTCCATTCGTTTAACATTAGGAAGCACCTAGTTGCTTACAACAAGAGTGGTAACCACTGACAACGGCATCATATAAACCTTTGCCCAAAGACAGATTTATGGCACAATAAGAAAAGTTTTCATTTAAACTAGCTAAACTGAATTTCTTGCACTCGTGGTCTCTTTTCTTCACTCCTTCCTTTGCAGCGAGAGATTGTTGTCAACAAAATATGTCAGTCATGCTCAGGACACATCTGGAAGAAAAGGCAAAATGTGAACACAAATGTTTCACGTTGACCGTGGTACATCAAATTAAAGAAGTTCATTTCAATATTCTAATATCTTCACGTACGATAAATATTATCCCACTATTCATATGGTAATACGGTAGGTTTTGTACATGCACAACAACTCTTGACCATATGGTATGAACAATACCGATTTGTGCACTGATTGTATCACTACGCAGTTACAGTCACAGTTAAAAACGTTGATGGATTAAATGGACACAGACACAAAAGGTGAAGTCAACTTACAGCTGGCAGGTTGCTCGCCGAATCGTCGCATTAATTGGTCATGTGTGAATTTCACAAAGGTGTCATATTGTTCTAAGATAAACAACAAGAACAACACACAGTGTTATTCATACGTTGCTCCATGAGTCACTTAAAGTAAGATCAAGGGAGAAGATTGACATTTTAAAAGCAAACACTGCATTGTTGTTTGGTTTGAAGCCGACCCACCTGCCAATTTGGAGGTCATAGTCTCCTCATATTCCTCTCTGACCTTCTCTTCCCTCTCTTTGAGTAGGCGCTCGCAGATCATGCCCACCTGTCTGAGTGTAAATAAAGGCTGTTCTCTTCTGGTTGGGGACACACTGCCAGAGGATGCCCCTGTGGAGGGAGACGCATGTGTATCGTTATTACACACATTTGAATTATGTGCTGGTGAAAAATGATTATTAAACTATTTTTTTGTGTTTTTTGTTTGGTAAACGTTATACAATCCAGACCTAGAAGGCTGGGCTGGGCAGACATAAGGGAGGACTGAGACGGGGAGTCTGGAGAATAGCAGCCTTCTGACTGTTGGTAACAATCCAGATGCTTCCTTTTCTGGATCCGTTTGTACTCCTGTTTGATATTATTCAATATTTGCTCTGCAACAAAGGGGATAGAGAAATAGGGCGGTTAGTGAAGAAAACACGTCATCTCTCAGAGGCCTGGGTGAAAAGGGTGAATTCCTCGCATAACCACACTGATTGAATTGAAGCCGTGCGTGTCTACCACGCCTAATAGACGTCTCGCTATACAACAAGATGTTGCTGGCTCGATGCATCGTAAATATGGGGAGAGAGGGGGACGGTGGCTGACATCCATCATCATCATCATCATCATCACCTGCAGTAAATCTTGACGACGATTCGCCAAATGGCGAGGGCTCCATGCGAAGGTACTTCCTAGGCGACGAGGAGGAGGAGGACGGCGACGGGGAGACCGGGACGCACCTTCGCCTTTTGGGAGACGCGGGGCTCATCAGCGGATCGAAATCCATGCTTCTCTTCAGGGTGGCTCCACACGCCATGGCGTCGGGGTTCGGCGTTCACACTGCCGGATGGGGGGAGAGAGAGAGACAGTTCAGCAGTGGGACGATAACGCTTAGCTCACGGTGGCCCGTTTTTTTTCTTCTCCCGTTGTTGTGTTATTTCACGTTTTAAAGTTCAACGTAAATGAGATCGTTCACTCGTTAAGCAAATGGTTTCGGCGTAACTTAGCATTGCGCGTTTGGCGTGGCTAAACGAGCCCGGAGGTTAGCCAGCAATCGATTAAAAAGAAAACAAAGCTAACTAGTGGTAGCTAAAGTATCGTAGATGGGAGTCATATGTTTGTGCCTTTCCAGTTGAAAATGGCTTTCTCACCTTCTCGATGAAATCAGCGCTCTCCGATCACACTCGCCGGGCTTCGATCCAGACAAAGTTGCTGAATGAAAGTTATGATGTTGTTAGGTTAGTTAAGTATGGGTCATCTGCCTTGACGTTAATGTAGCGCCGTGGCTAGCGGTAGATAGCGAGCTAGCGCAACTTAGCTGCTTGTTTTTGATCTGAGCGGAGTCGGCTTCTCTTGTTGACGACGACATGTGTGCGCATGGATGGCCTGCGCAGTGCGCGGTTGGCATGATGGGTATTGTAGTTATATTCCAGTCGAAGGACGCTGCTGGACTACAAAGGATGCTGTGCCCCCATGCTCAACTTCACGTCGCCGTTGCACATACACTGAGTCGCCACTGTGTCGTGGTTAATGGGGACATGTTCTGTGTCGCGGTTAATGAGGACATGTCCTGTGTCGTGGTTAATGTGGACGTGTCATTTGTCGTGGTTAATGGGGACATGTCCTGTGTCGTTGTTAATGGGGACATGTCCTGTGTCGTGGTTAATGGGGACATGTCCTGTGTCGTGGTTAATGGGGACATGTCCTGTGTCGTGGTTAATGGGGACATGTCCTTTGTCGTGGTTGATGGGGACATGTCCTTTGCGTCGTTTATTTCAGAACTGATTCCCTTTGTGCCACGCATTGGACTGTTCACTCTCTCAAGTGTCCACACGAGGGCGCCATTGTACAACAGTGCGGATGTTTTCGCTACCGTTTGCCAATTTTCCTATTTGAACGAGGGGTTCATTTTGTCTTGACATCAGTGGTAATCATTCAGTTATAAATGGATAATAAATAGCACTGTACTTATTGTTTTGTTTTGTCATTTAAATGCCCACATTTAAATCAGGGCCCAGTAGACCCCATGTGCGGGTTGCCCCGACATGCCTGACTGGGAGTTTTCGGACTTAAATCTGAATTAAATGTTTTTATATGAAATATATATATTCGGTTTTAGGGCTTGGTTATAGGGTTAGGGTTTGGTTTTAGGGTTAGGGTTTGGTTCCCAGAACAATAGTCCCAGGACTGGGCCGACAGGACGGTCCCCTGCAGCTCCTGAGGTTTCTAATAACCAACTTTGGATGGGGTAACGGAGCTTGCAGTGGAGCCCTGCAGTGGAGCAGGGTGATTTTTAAAATAAAAGACAGAAGAACATTTGTTTTTATTGTAACTATTATTATGTGTTGGGGTCACAAAAAATATAAGACCTTAAACTTAAACTAAATATAAGACCTTAAAGGGTAAAAAAGTTTGAGAACCTCTTTGATATAGGCAACACACTATTTCTACACATTCTTCACATTTTTCAAAAGATTATTAATAATTGATAGATGAAACCAAAGCTGTCCCTGACAGCTTTCCCCTTGAAACACAATAGGGTATTTTTGGCTGGTTACATTAACACGAGAAAAGGTAGGCCTAGGCTAGCTTAATGGTAATAGTTTTTCTCTACTGCTAACAATTTAAAAGATGAAAAAGGAAATGTGAGTCAGGACTAGAGGTTTAGAAAACACAATATACAAAGTATTGCACAATAAAATGGCACCATTTATTTTTTTTTACAAGAATACGGTCGTACAAAACTTACAAAGGACAATATAGATAATAAATAAGGACTTCCATGGCCAGATTGATATGAAGACAATTCTTCTTGTTAATACAGACGTAAAATACAACTGATTATCACATAATAATTCAATGTCCTTACAAATCCGTTTGAATGCTTTTTTTCTGACACACAGTTGAAAATGTTTCATGATTCAACTTTCTATGACCCAAAGACTGACACCAGGGATTTAAGTCAAGTTACATTACATCACAGTTTTCCCTGGCATGATGTCAAAATATTGCTATAAATAAAATAAAAAGTTCAATGATTACATAAAACGAAAGCTTTTTGAACGGTCTCGATTGATCCGTTTGGCACATATCACAGTAATCTTGCATTGTCATCATGGTCAGTCTAGTCTACAGTGTCCTTCTCTCCAATTGTGGTGTGCCACAAAATGGTGGCTCCTCTTCCTTCATACGAGCTCTGCAACAGACGTCTCCGTCACCCCCGACAGAGTGACCTGGTCCACTTTGACTCTGCTCCTCTTCTCATAGTTCCCTCCTTCCCTCCTGGCCAAGCCCGCCGCCGCCGTGCCCCTCACTCCACAGCAGTAATCGCTCTCGGCGCTGTGTTCCAGAGATTGAGACCGGCGAGTGGAGGAGACCCTGCAGAGGTTCAGGAAAGCCCTGCGCAGGTCCTTGCTGCGCATGGCATAGATCACAGGGTTCACCATGGAGTTGAGCAGGCACAGCATGCTGCAGAAGGCGAACACGGTCTTGACCGCGTCGCTCACCTTCCAGAAGAGATCGTACGCCATGATGACGAGCACGGGGCCCCAGCAGATGATGAGCGCCACCAGGATCAGCACCAGGGTCTTGGCCAGTCGCAGGTCCATGCGGGCCTGCTCGGGTCGCACCATCTGCACCTTGGTGCCGTCGGCCGTGTACACGATGATGCTCCTCTGGGAGCTGCGGCTGACCATGCGCACCGCGTGGTTGTGGGCCTTCCACAGGATGAACACGTAGGCGTAGACGATGAACAGCACCAGCACGCTGGTCATGCCGATCCAGAACATCAGGTACCGCTGGTCGATGAGCGGGAAGATGTCGGAGCACACCGAGTTGAGGTGCTTGCAGTTCCAACCCAGCAGTGGCAGCAGGGAGAAGGCGATGGAGGCGGCCCACATGGCGCTGAAGGCCATCACCGCCTTGGTCTTGGTCACGATGCGCTTGTACGCCATGGGCCGGTGGATGGAGACGTAGCGGTCGATGGCGGTGAGGAAAAGGCTGCCCACCGAGGCGGTGAAGGAGGCGATCACCCCGGCCAGCTTGAAGAGGAACACGTCCGGCGTGTCCTTCCGGTGCAACACGTGGAAGTCCAGGAAGCTGTAGACGAAGATGATGCTGCCTATCAGGTCGGCCACGGCCAGGCTGCCGATGAAGTGGTACGAGGGGCGGGAGCGCAGGGTTTGAGAGTGCAGGATGACGCACAGCACCACCAGGTTCTCCAGCACCGTGAAGCTGCCCAGGGTGAGAGCCAGGATGGCTATGGCCAGCTGCTGGCTGGGCGTCAGGATCATGAAACACTCCATGTTGTCCGCAAAGTTCTCTCCGCACAGTTCGCCGGCCGCGTTTTTAATAGACGTCCTGTTGGCCAAGAGAAGCTCCGAGAGGTTCGTCACCGGGTACAGAGGAGTAGCGAGGCCGTTGTTGTTGTTGGTGTTGTAAGCCAGCTCCTTGACTCCGGGAAAACTAAGCTTCTCCAGGTGGAATCCGCTCTTCGTGAGGCTCGAGTAGGCGGATGGGTCGTCGTACACGGCGTCGTTGGAGCCCAGGTACGGTAGACCTGTTGTCATGGTGCTCATCATGGCGTGGTCGGCTATGCCCCCCAGAGCTGACATCACAGGCTGAGTCACAGTGGTGTAGCTGTGAATTAAACCCAAACAAATGGAATCTATAAAGGGGGGGGAAAAGTATAAATATGTTTAAATATGAATGCATAAACATATACAAATCCGTAAAAAAATTAAATAAAACCAAACTAAAGAAATGGATGGAATCATTTGTTGCTGGATAATATCACAGGAATCTTTCCATCAACCAGCTGACCCTCCAACAGATGCAGCCGAGACACAATGGTGGGAAAGTGGACAGTTGATGACAAACCATCGCTGTCTTGGGGGTGGGGGGGTTATGCCTACATTAAGTATATGGGTCAGCAAAGCTTAATACCAGCATGAACGCGTCGTATTAATTAAAGGAGGTCATTGAGGATTAGGCATTAGATTGTTATTGAATTAATTGGGTGAGCAGAGGAAGCAAGCGGAAAGTTAAGTGAGTTCTTTCAATTACGTTTGTTCCCATTGGTTTTTATGATGCATTTAAAACCATTAAGCGGTCATAAAGGAAAAGGGTTAGGAAAGTCAACTGAGGCAGCAGCAATACAGCAACATCAACAACGTCTCCTGTGCAATTAATTATCGAGCAATTTTGTTTAGCCTTAATCTTTTATGCATGCCTGACTTGTAGGCTACGTATATAATTAATAAAATAAATAGCCTACGCATTGTTAAAAATATAATATCAGCAATACAATAAAGAGTGATTAGAAAGCTGTAATCTTACCTTTAATGTTTCAACACAAAAATCTCGGCCCATGATACAAAATTAATTTAACCAAAGACAAAAACAAGAGTGGGCTTAACCAAGTAATTCCACGACAATGAACGCCGGCTCAAACTTTTTCTTATGTCTCCCCCCCCCTGACAAAGTCAAGTGCAAGTAAGACAGACCCTACAGCATCGTTTCTGTTCAGAAAGCAGTTATATAGTATCGCACCCAGCGTTGCTTTGTGCGCCTCGTCACGTGGTCGGAGGTACTCCAGTGGGCTACACCCTCTTATCATCCTCAACCCACTGCATCCTCGCTGTCGCTCCCGATCCACACAAAACATGAATAGAATAAGGGGAAAAGCTGTCTAGAGAAGATATGAAAACCATAATGTTCATGTACCACCACCCAATCCATCAAGAGTCTTTGGTGATGCAAGTTATTTTTTCCATCCTACACAATTATTTTTATTAATAATTGTCCCTTTTCCTGAAAAATTAAATATTAATGTGATTGTTGTAATTGCCAGAAGACAAAGAGATTGGTGCGATGAGTACAGTTCGCAGGCCTACTAATCCTCATGCAAATCCTACTCAATCCTTAGATGTTTGCTTTCAGTCAACAAATGAACATTATATGCAAATTAGAATCATGACACACATTAACTCACAGAAAACAAAGGGAAAGGGAAAATCATTGTTCTATTTGAATTTTTTGGAATTTTATTTCGGTATTGCTATTATTACTTTTGATTGACCAATGTTATTTTATTCTCTTAAATGTCAAGTTGCTCTAGAGGTAAGGTCTGGATATCACCAGACTAAAGTTGTCTAACTAAAGAGTCTGCTTGTGTGTTGCTTCGTGTTGCAGCATTCAGAAAGAGTAGTAGCTTGTTGTTGTTGTTGTTGTTGTGTGACACATACGACTATACTAACACAGCAGCACACCACACCGCACACACTCTCTTACGCCCATATTCCCTCGATTGCGAAATCCAGTGTATTGATTGAACCGCAACAGTTCAGCATGGCATAGCTGAGTACAGATGACATCACTTCTTCATGATTGGGTTGAAAAGGGGAAAAAAAGAGAAAAAAAGCCTCAACACAGAAACGAAACACGAAGCGATGCTGGCAGCGCGCATCCTCACATCACCCCGAGATACTAAACACGGGACGCTTCAGTTCACTGCTGCGTGGATTGCCGATTAACTTTGCGCGTTGCGCTTGCGATTGACGTTGCGCACGGTTTACAATATGTAAATATAAATATATAAATTTGTTTTACAATCGCTGCACGGAACTGGGCTGGGACTGATAAGCACATATCACGGTCATTGGGTCAAACCACCCCCCCACCGCCCATTCATGCACCATTAGGCCGTGTAAAGAGCACTGTGATGTAGGGAGCTGTTCTAAAAGAGCTCTGCTTTCACCCCTGGAATACAGTAATCAGTGAGGTCGGGCCAGTGGGGGGTGGGTGGTTGCAGGAAGAAGACTTAAGTAGCTAATGGTACGGGAGAGCAGGACCCGGAGGAACAAGTGGACAGGGAGAGAGAGGGAGGGAGGGAGAGAGAGAGAGAGAGAGAGAGAGAGAGAGAGAGAGAGCACTGTCTGAGAAGAAAATGGGACAAACAACACACGATAAGCAGAGGTTGACTGGAAGAGGAGAGAGAGAGAGAGAGAGAGAGAGGCAGAGAGAGAGGGAGAGAGAGAGAGAGGTAGAGAGACAGAGGCAGAGAGAGAGACTGGCTGAGGTGATGGATGCACTGTAAATGACAAAAGCTAAAAGAAGATGAGTCAAGAATTTTAATAATTGATGAAGAACATCCATAAGTAGAAACACACGCCTCAGACGCAGATTCTTTAC
>OMNR01049569.1:3648-15459 GCA_900303205.1 Mora moro
GTATATATATATATATATATATATATATATATATATATATATATATATATATATAGTATATGTGGATAGATAAGGGTTAGATGAAGTAGGATAGATAGTCATGGATCAGAGTATGATTTATAGGTAATATAAGATACCTTGCTGAGACAACAAGCGTTTTCTTATCTCTGCCAAGCAGGGTCCAAAGTAATGAGTAGAGCGGAGTCGTTGCGATCCATATCTAAGACATCGTAGTCCTTCTATCTATGATGTCCATTTAAATGGCATAGATGTGGACTTGCTGAGGCTGTAGCAGATATTGACTGGTTGCGTTTAGCTGAAATGTAAACAAAACCATCCCGAGTGTCACCAACATCGGCTGCGTAGAAGCCATCCCGTATTGCTCATTTAAAATTGAAGATGAGGGCGCTCCATAACCATTTCACGTGCACACACAAACACACACGCACAGGCACACACAATCATGCTTTTATCAGCTTTGGCTTGTCTGTTGTACAGCAATCGATCGAGATGCCAGTTATGTGTTGGCTCTTAAACCACCATTGGAGTTTTATAGAAACATGATAAACATCATCAATCTTTTTGTGCAGCCTCCAAGAGGTGGCAGATGGTTCATAGCCTTTTAATCAATTGGGTTTTGGTGGTCCTGTATATACCGCATGTAATTCCACGTATGCCACTGGGCTGAGAGTTCATGCTGTTCAAGTCAATTTAGTGCACCCGTCTGGGAATATTTTCTGTTCATCCATGAATAGCAACATGTTTCCTGTAATTTAAAATTAAACCTAAAATTGAATTCCTGAAGTAGAGTATGAATAATAGTGTAAATCTGTCAAATATGGTTCTTAAATCTGTAATAAACAGTTTTGGCACATTGGCATAATGTCACTGGGAAGTTAATGAGTTAATAAGTTATGAGATGGTTTGACAAGTAAAATAGGCAACCTAATGTGGTAAAAAGTGTATTGAGCATTGTATTGCTCATAGGATGGCAACTTTGTCCTGTAAATTTGAGAATATAATTACGTTATTATGAGGGATACTGCAAATCTGATTCAAATTCAGAAATCTGCTCAGCTAATTTTTGGCCGAATTTCATGTCAACAGTGACAATCTATCTTTAATACAATGACAATGTTATGTTACCATCTGCCCTCATGCAAGCAAATAACAGCTATAGTGTTAACAAATATAATGTTTGTCTATTTTTGTGGATAAAAACAATTCTTGCAATTGGAAATCACTAAACATTTTTATGTTTGGAAAATACTTTTCCATATATTAAGTGTATGTACACACATTCTATACTTTAGAATGTGTAAACTGGTCAATGCTGTATTGATGTCAACCGCAAATGAGAATCAATAAAAAATAACAAAATAAGCTTAGACTTTTTCTCGAACTTTCAAACCAAAGTCCATTTATAATCAACAGCTTCCTAGACTGTAGATGAACTGAAACTTTGTCAGGTTTTATGCTAATGAACATGGGATTATGGATTCTCTAACTAGGACACGGATATATGAAATTAGACGCTAATATCCAACATCATGACTTGGACATGGGATAACACTTATGTTATCCCATGACACTTATGTGCTTATGTCCACCAATCAGCACCATTTTTACTGTGAAGGCTCATGGGAAAATCATAGTGGACCTCTGAAATAGTCAGTTCCACTAAGACCCACAAATGTAAACCTCACATGAAATAACATTGTATTATGCAGTATGTGTTTTTTGTAATTGGACATTGAAGCATTGATGCAAATTGGAAAGATTCCAGATATTACAACACTGTTGACATGGAATGGAATTAACGGTTTGTGAAAACAATTAGGCTGTTAGAGCTCAAATGTTATAAGATATCTCATTAGTACATTATTTTAAGCCAACACGCTACTGTACTTTAAGTAGACCGTGTTTTTATTCGGCTCCATCTAATTTAATATTACAGTCAACATTTCAATAATACTTGAAATGATAAAACAGAACAACTGTTTTTAAAATGTTCCTTTTCCTTTAGTGCATAGTACATCTGAACATTAAAGCAAGAGCACAACGATCTGGGACATAACCAGGAGCGAGAACAGAATCGAGGCCAGGGTTGGAGGGTCACGTCGAGCCGTGCAGCTTTTCTCTCCAAGTTGGCATTTTAATTGAAGATGCCTTTTAGTAAAATGAACATTAAGATAAAATGTAGAGGACACGACATTGGTGTTCTTTATGGTCGTTACAGCCCTGAACATTATCAATAAATAAAAAAAATGGATCAGTGCTGAAAACCATATTTTTGCCGTTGTTTGTATGAAAGCGCATTGAAGACATTTTTGCCATTTGGGAAGCAAAATATAATCCATGAGATGTTGATTTCAGTAAAGTAAAGAAATTAATAAATTGTTCTGACATATTTGTGACAGTTAATGTGGTTTTGGTAGATACATGGTGAATCCGTGTGTGTAACAGGCAGTAGAGATAGAGAGAGGAAGTGTTAGAGGAAATGATAGTTCAGGTTTGACTGGCATGTGTTGGTGGAGATATTTTTCAGCATCTTTAACTGTTCACGGCCTGTGGGCTTCGCTGGTTATACAATCTGTGTCTATCAGTGCCGGACTGAATGTTGCTGCAAGGTTTCTTTTTAGTTCTCTGGGAAAATCTGGATGCAATGTTTGGCTGTGCAGTGTACACTCGATCTGATCAGCATGAGCTGCCTATATTTATTGATGGATTAATGGCCTTCAGAATAAACCGAGAGGACGGTCACTGGAAGATGGCCTTGTTCCAGCTGGAAAACTCCTCATTAGCCAAGCCCTGGAGTGACCGTAGCTGCCAATTTTGTTATGGAAGTTGTGGCAGCAAGAGTGACAGCAAGTACGGCTAAGCTACGCTACGCCATGCTCTGTTCTCATAGCATCTGCCTGCATAAAAGGTAATGGGTGTAGAAGGACATAAAGATACAATCTTGGCTGCAAGTTTTAGCGGCTGGCACCTCGCGTGGTGTCGTGCAGTTAGTAAAAGAGCTGCCTTTCAATTAGAAAAAGGGGGAGCTTTTATTCTATAAATAAAAGATGACTCAACACATTGAAGTTTTTGTCTATTCAATTACCAAGGGGACTCCTTGAAACAAAGTCGGGGAGGTGCAGTTCACCCCGGCATCACATACCCACCTTCTCTCAGAAAGACTACTTGAGATAAAATGTCTCTTTAATCATCACTTAGGATGTCTGGACTCTTTTAGCTTATTCCTTCATCATTATTCAACCATTGGCAAGGTGGCACCTAAATATCAGGAAGTAGCATAATAATAACATTTTGGTTGTCTAGAACTTAAAAACCTGTGTACAAGACAGCTGTGAACCAAAATGTAAGTTTATAACTTAGTTTCCAATAAAAATTTAAAAGTAAGAGTATAAAGAGCATTGGCTCTGAGTAGACCTACGAGTGACCAATTGGTGAAGAGGAATGTTGACAATTGTTTCCTCGTCAATGTGGCTCTTTAGTCTGTGCACAGTTGGCAAGATAAATCTATTTAAGGAACACACACAGGAACACACTAGAAGATTTATAGCACGATTTGAACCCCGATTTGAGTCAGCACTAGTCTGCGGGGAAAAATCGGGCAGGTCACTCTGGACAGTCAGCACATGCTATCTTGTAGTAAAATCTTCTACTGTGTTCCCGGCTTTACTTTGAAAGTACTACTTCACCTATTTTACAACAGAACCATTTACTAATGGTTCAGTTTACCCGATGCTTCTTTGAAGAGCATACATGTAAAGTACCTTTTAAAATCACCAGACTCACTGACATACATGGAAAGATGATCAATTATACAATGAACTGATAAATTTGCATTTTGTTATGCTACCTGAAATTGATAGTGGCAAATGCAAAAGTAAATTCAGTTTTATTCAACCTGTACATTCAATTACAAATAGCTTAAATACTAATTGAAAATACATCTGTTGAGAACCCAATTGCTTCAAAACTGGCCATGTGTTTTTATGTCCACATAAGAACATAGTGTGTAAAGTAGGCATTCTGCGTTATTTTGCTGAAGTAAAGGTGTTTTCACTTCAATATGAATACTGTATAGAATCAACAGCCAAGCATTGTGTATCTGGCCTCAGTGGAATTTTAAACCTGCATGCATGATTCACCTCATTCACTCAGCACTTTATCTATTATCACTCCCCACAACCCCATAAGCAAGCCTGTGGGCTACGCTAATGAACGGCGTGTAATGGACACGTGGATAATTAAACTCAATGAGGAAAAAAAACAAATCAGAACTTAACAGAGAAATGCTCCTTCATCGTGAACGCAGTGGGATGTACGTAGTCATGGGTCTGGGTGGGGAGAGAGGGGCACACCATTTTGTCTGCCATCTTGTCTGCCATAGACCACCAAGTGTGGTCTGTAGCATCATTATCATTAAGGAAGACGTGTTTGTTAATCAACATAAATGATTTTGCGGGAGAGTGAGGAATGGTTCATCATGGAATAACACAGGAATAGCAAGGAGGAATAATTTCCGTCTCCCTAAAGAGCAGGAACTGAGGTTTTGAGCGATAATGTGCACAACAATGAGATGCAAAGTGTGCAAATAATAAATGATCACGTGGATGTAATCGTCATTCCCAACACAACACAAAAACATCGCGTGATCACGCGAAAGTGATCCCTCTGAAATCTATAACTGTTTTAATGTGACTGGCAATCTTAACGCTCCATCAGCTGTCTTCTCCTTTAGTCAATACTAAATGAGTGTGTGTGGGTGTGTGTGTGTGTGTGTGTGTGTGTGCTTGTGTGTAGTCACGTTCCTGTATCATTTCCCCTCCATCTGCTGGGTTCCAGTTTTAAACCGCTACTTTTATCCATATTTTTAATTAGGCGATCACAGGTAATTTAGCTGATTTTGTTTGATTTTGCCTCGTCAACTTTTACTCCACCAGACTATTTTTATGTTCAACTTTGTTTCTACCAACTGGAGGAAGTTAACCCGGAGTAGACCCATGAGTCTGAAAACGATGAACTTGCCCACGTGCAATAGCTGAAGGCATGCAAGGCTACAAGGTACAAGGCTGAAGTTAAAGTTCATGGCAACTTTAACAACTTTAATAATCCACTGAGAGTGGCCAGTGGTTGCAATAGTCAATAAAGGATGATCGTATGATGGATGGATGTTGGTGGCAATAAGTGAAATGGAGAGATTGAATGTTATATTATTAATATTATTGCTACTACCCATAGTGCAATAAAGTGAGGAGGGAGCAACACACTGTGCTGTTTATCTAAAAAGAACTTCTCCCATCTTTCTAAAATAAACATCAGCACAGGTAGCTACAGGACTGGATTGGACTGTTCCAAGTACATCTTCGAGCAGGGGAAGTTTTCATATTATGCTCCTGGAATACAATGCAAAACTCATTTAAATCATCTGATTCCATTTCAATATTTTAAAGTGCACATTTTACAATTCTTTATATATATATATACACACACATATACGTCCACATATTTCTATGCCTGATGTCTTTTTACGTTATCAGGGCATGTAAACTGGTGTTTCTCAATTTTGTCATAAATAAACAACAGCTCTTGATCCATTGATTTGATTTGGTTGCTTGATCGATTGCTAGCTTTCTCAATTGATTGGTTGGTTGCTTGATTGATGGTTAGCCTTCCATTCCAATGGCTATCATTGTTATCAGTGGTCAAACAGTCATGTTCCCGGTGATTATAACCAAAGAGAAACAGGGCCGAACATTTCCTTCATCAAGAGTCAGCAGCCAGGCATGGCTCACCATTTACGTTTTTGATGCTTGGACTGACATTTTGAAGCTATGGAAGCACATACTGAAGATGCTTATAATTTTTTAGACAGTGGTATTCTCAGGCCTTTTTCCCATGATATGTGATTAAATGGCACAAACATATCCGTTAGCTTATGTTTATGTTTAACCAGGGCGGCTATGCAACTGTGTCGCGTGCAAGAAAATAAACCCAAGGATACATTGTATCGATTGAATACATTGAGGCTGAAACATGTACAGACCTAACGGGAATCTACTTTGTCATTTAATCTGCCGTTGCATTCTTGAATGAGAGTGGGGGAAACGGATGTGTGCCCATTCTCAAAGACACAGGGAGGGTTTGGCTGGTCTCAGGCCTGACTCCAGGCAGCCCACCATCATCAATCTTAGCCGGGAAAGCTCCTAGAAAGCTGTCTAGGGCCCTGTTTCTCACCTCTGACACTTGACAGCGTAAATAGAACAGAAAACATGGTGGTGGCCCAGTGACGGCAAGCACATCATTTTCAGGCCCACCTAAGGAGCTTTCAAAACCATGTCTCACTTCTACCTGTAACTGCAAAACAGATGTGCCCTCCCCCCAAAAAAAACCCTGGCATTAACTCATACTGCACGGTTGAATGCATCTTGGATTGGCCAGAGGATCAGTTCTCAGGCAGGTGGCAGGAGGCTGACTGGCAGCGGTGAAATGAGGGCCCGTACTGGGAAGAATAGCGGCCCCTCTCGTCTTCTGGGTCATCGCCTTCTCTAGCTTCTGCAGTTGGTTTTCTTCCATCTTTTTCTTACTCCCTCTGTCTTAGATAAAACGTTGTTTTGCTTACCGGGACAGTTTGCGTTAAGCTCCATAGTAGTTTTTCTTTCTATGTATACCAACAGAGTGTTATGAATGTGCCATGCTAGCAAACAAAGATATTGTTTTTGCCTGCATTTTACAAATGCAACAATAAAAAAAAGACAAGCTGCTACGAGTCTCAGGCGGGATGCTCGACAGATTGTAGCTCACAATTCAACAGCGACCTCACTCAAGGGCAGCCCATAATCCAAGCCTTAAGTGGGCCCAGAAGAAGGAAATAAAACCGGTCCCTAAAGCCCAGAAGAGAGGACTGAATGGGCATCTGCACAAGCACAAATTGCTCTCATAGTTTTCTGCTCATTACTTTTAAACACTGGTTGATATTGTTTATCAAGCAAATGTTTAAAAATGCCATTTCTGGTCGAGAAAAAGCTTTTTTTCTCTCACGTCTAGGAATAGCAATCATAACACAACAATTGAGCGATGTGCCCTCCCTACAAAGGAGCACAGTACAATGATAAATAACAGACATCTGCATGGGTGGGTGTGTTGCTGTGTGTCAGCTGCACTATTTTCTATGACATTATTGCACAATGATAAGCTATTAAGCAGGGTTGGAGGAATTTGAATGGCGTACAGGGCTTCTCTAGAAATGTTTGTCACCTGTGAGATTGGAGGGTACATGACATAGTAGCACAAATTAGATACGCATCTCGATACATGGGCTCCGATACGATACATCAACGATGCTTTTAGTTTGAAACGATTTGGTGCGATTGAAAATCAGTTTGATTCTGTTCAATACGTTACCAAAATAGTAAGAGATGAGAGCTGATTTTGAATGACACGTTAGATGTAAAACAAAAAAAAGTATACTTAATAAATGAAATCCAGCAATCAAAAAATAGCACTCAACATTTGCTGGTACATTTGGCACATAAGCCTACTGACTGATAAAAATGTAAGCATAAAAAATAAATAAAAATAAAAAAATTACAGAAAACATTTTAAAAAATACTTACAAACTACTTTTGTACTTACATTATACATAAACTTATGGAAATTATATTTTCATAATAAACAAGTTCAGAGCTCACAATGTAATTCTGCATATTTAAAGTATTATACCCCCACCAAAATGTCACCTACCCTTCTCTTTCTCCATTTCATCTACAGTAGAGGTGCTCCATACGTGCTCTCCCCCCTACACGCAATCACTGCATTTAAAGACTATTTGTAACAAAGGTATAAATGGCAAATATAGCTAAGTAAAACGTAGATTACTGGCTCAAAAATATACTTGAGTAAAGAGGAGAAGTATGGTTTAAAAAATGGAACATGAAAATACTTGTTCCTTAAAAAAAAGTATTACTTGTTGACTACCCGCCACTGCCGGGTGCAGCGTGATGGGTACGTGAGAAGATAGGCACTGATAAAAGACATGTCAAGTTGTGAACTATGCATAACCTGGTCGGCTGCATGATATATTATTGAAAACGGTTATGTTTTCAGAAATTACTTGGTTCCAGGCTTGTTGCCTCGAAGCGCAGCTGATTTGTAGCTGCATCGCAGTTGACTACTTAGTTACATAGCAGTCATGAGATGACTGGAATGTACATGAGATTTTAGAAGGTAGAAACTAGAAAAGACACTAATTAATTACAAAAAATTGTTAGTGAATCGGTCATTCGTAATGTTTGAATCGATTTTCTGACCGATACGTGTTACATGGGAATCGGTTGGTGCACTTGCATCGTACACATGAGAATCGAAACCGATGCGTATCAGCAAATCATTCCATTCCATATTACTGTCTGGTTTTTAATGAATTAATTTTTTGGGGGGGGGGGCATTCAGCTGTGCAGCTGTGACAGTTTGATGGTGTGGTGTGTGTTGTGTGAAGCAGAGCTGTTATTAAGTCTTTGGGTGCAAGTCCAAGTCAAGTCAAGTCTTTCGGGGCAAGTACAAGTATTTATTGTAAAAGTGGACACGGATAAATAAAAGTGGACACATAAATTTGCAATAAGCATTGCTGATGTTTTGGGTGATTAATAAAATGATTTAATGGCCAATTAATAAGAGATTGGTTTTTTGTTATTAATTAGAATTCAGGGAGAGAATGGCCAAATGAATCCAGAAGATGTCAGTAATGTAGAAGCAAACCTGCCTCAGCGTCAGGGCCTGAAGTTAACTTTAAAAAAAATAATCACTAGCAACACAAGCTTCTTAGCAACAATTTTTTGGGAAAAAAAAATCAAACATGAAAGACACCGGAAAAGCATGAACATGGTTCTTGTTGAAGAGATCTAGAGGTCTAGATAATTATTATAATATAAAGTTAGTCCGGAAATAATACATTTTATTTAAAGGTGCTATATCTAACAAATTTACTGTACTAAATCCTAAAATGACCATGATATGTCATTAGAGATTAAGGAAACATGCCAAGTCAAAATACTGGCTTCTCCGACAACAGTGCTACAGATAGTATGCTCTCCATTGAAATTTCCATGCCGGGCCGGAACGTCTGTTTTTGTTTTGGTCTGTGTGTTATTCTCTGAGTACCCCAGGTTGCCAGATATGAAACTAATTGGCACACAAACACAGCGTGCTGCAGCCATGGAATCAAGCAAACAAACTGGATCAACTGAAATTTGACCCAACCTAAAAATATGTATGTATATAGTTACTAGCTAAACGTACCACTAATGTTAGGTTACATCTGTGTGACCGTAAATATAGCCAGCCAGGCGTCTAGCTAACATTGACCCACAAGACAAATCAGTGTTGAATTCAGACGCGTGGTGCATTGTTTATGTTTTCTGATTGGGTTAGGTAATAATGAATGGGACAGAAGATAAACGTCTATGTAAGCGCTGAAAACAAGTTTAATATTATTATTAGTAGTATTTTAATTGTGGTGAAAACTGGGAAAATTTGGTAGTGAATGTTGAAAACCAGGACAGTTTAGTCTTTTACAGATATTTGTCGGGACTCGGGACACCCAGCTTGAAACCAGGACAATCCCGGACAAACTGGGACTTCTGGTCACCATAAATTGAGAGAAAGTCCAATCACTGACATCGAAATCGACATCGACAGTAGGTTACCTAAAAAGTATGAGGTTCGGGAAGCACGGCTCAACTTGTTGCGATCAGCCTCGGTGTCTGCGGACATAACGTTTGAAATATTTGATATAGGGTAATATTGTTTTTTTTAACGAGTTAGAAAGAGAGATATTGGATATTCAACGTATACTGGGGCAAACAAAGAGGCGATCTCCAGCCAAATCCCAGCGTGTCTCGTGGGCTACCTGACGTGCTTCAGAGTGGAGGCTGTTGCACAGCGGCACTTTCCTCTGAGTCTGTGGCAGCGGAAATCGGGCTATAATCGAGATTATAATACTGCAGTGTTTCCCTTATATGCATCCAGCAGCGGTGCAACAAAAAATGCATTCAATTATAGCCTTTATCAGCCTTTAGAATCTGACCAAATTCAAATCCAATCAATGCTGACAAAGCACATACTTAATTACAGAATGTCTCACTTCCACATAATCTGTAAGACATTGAACTGTTTATATAAAGCATATATTAGCACATCTGTGTAAAAATATTAAATGGAACAACGCACAGCTCACAAATGGCATCTATAAAACATTTTATTTTTGCTGGAGGTAAAGCAGACTTTCAGTATAATTATATTCTTATCCGTTTTGTTTTAAATCCCCCAAAACTGACAATCTGCTAAACTATTATCTGTCTAGTGAACTACGATTTGTCTAGTTGGGGCAGTGAAGCACGAAGCTTTGGCATGGATCTGTGAATTGATTTAGTGTGTTCTTCGGGCAACAATGAATCGCAGGAGGTGCTGTTTTCTGGATAGATTAAGTACAGTACTAATGAGAAGATTTGTTTGTTACTTTAAAGAGATTTTGGTGTTAAACATGATTAGGCTTTCCCGGGCTTGACCTGAAAGCATGGTTTTTATATTCTAAGGAGCAGTGAGCAGTGAAAAGAAAAAAAAAAGATTTGATCAACTTAATATTTACATCGGTGACACTCATGGATACATTTATTTTATGGTTTAATCATCAATATAGAAAGATGTATATATTAGATTGTAGCGGCTGCCACAGTCCTGGATCTAAACCCCAGTGTAAAAGACATCCAAAAGATGCATGAACACACATGCGCACAGTTACGGTCTGGTTTCACTTTTAGCACAATGCTTGTTCCCCGCCTGCAGGTGATGCAATCCGACTGTTGGAGACTAAAGTACTTAATTTAACTTCAAGGAGTAATTAAGGCAGGAATAGGATGGCTGAAAGGGACTCCAGCGCTGAGCTGTAGGGCCGTGACAACACCAGAAAGAGAATAATAGGGCCGAATCTAGAACAGTCTTTCCGTATCCCTTATAGTTATATATATGCACATGATACCCTAAAAAAAATTAAAAATATATAAACAATGAAATTAGATTCTTGTTCAGTCCAAAGAGCGCACTGGGAACGTGACAGCAGGAAAGCCTGGTTCGCAGCATACTGTCCTCCTTCAAGACACCGTTAGCTAGGACTCCCTGGGACTAAAGCAACTGTCTTCATATTTGAGTGGGCAGCTTCTGAATTTTGCATGTGTGTGTGTGTGTGTGTGTGTGTGTGTGTTGGAAAAAGAACGATAAAGAAACTTCAAGGGGTGCTTTGACTGCGAGGGGAATGTTTCACAGTGGAATATGAACAACCGCCATTATCACTACTGCACTGGAACTAGCATCGAACATGTTTCTTACGGTGCTTACATTTGCTGTCGTTATTTCATACAAAGAAGGAGGAAGGACAGTGTAGTGGCTTGGGGGATGGACTCCGACACAAAGGATCTGGGTTTGATCCTCAATTTTCCACAGCCAACCTGTAGGCATCCTTGAGCAAGATGTCTAACCCCTCTCCTTTAATGCCATTTTTATTCAATTCATTTGGATAAAAGTGTCTCCTATTAACAAAATTGGAGTAGTAAATGATTAGATCATCGCTAACTGATGAATGAAGACTTCGGCAGATGATGAGGATAAAGATGGAAGGCCTCACCCGTATCATCGGAAGTATGTGGCCTTTGTTAAGATCCAACAAGCTGTACAGATCCAATTAAGGTCCACCAAGTCTCATTTTAAAGTGGTCATGTGAAGCTCTATGTAACTGGAATAAAGGGC
>OMNR01049655.1:13885-34535 GCA_900303205.1 Mora moro
CACCTTCAACTCCTGTAGCTAATAACCCCATCGCAGCGGACATAAGTACAGCCTCAACCAGCACATCAACACCCATCACTCTGCCTGCGACGCCTGAGGTTCCGGATGCTGCCACTACAAAACCAGATCAATCCAAGGCTGTGGTGACACCAGACCCGTCCAAGGCGGTGATGCACCAGACCCGTCCAAGGCGGTGATGACACCAGACCCGTCCAAGGCGGTGACGACACCAGACCCGTCCAAGGTGGTGACTACCAAACTAGACCAAAAGGAGACAGCAACGCCTAAACCAGGGAGGCCGCGACGGGAGGCCGCGACACCAAAGGTTGATCCTGCCAAGGTTGTAAGTTCCAAAGTAGAGCCACAGAAGACTGAACCACCTAAAGTAACTTCGGCTCAGGGGCCAACCCCTAAAGTGACTAGATCGTCCACCAGAAAGACTCTTCCAGCCAAACCTCCTCCCATGCCCAACGGTATGAATACTCAGAAAGCAAAGTCCGAGATGGAGTATAAACCGTACAGACCCCGGCCCAAGTACTCTATTGAGGACTTTGAACTGGATGATGACCCACCTCCAGTAGTCCAGAGAAGACCCATGCCTCAACCAAGGCCTGGACAGCAGGCAGGCCCCAGCCAGCAGTCAACCTCCACCAGTTTGCAAGTTCGGCCCACGCTTCAGTCGACCAACCCCACAGCTCAATCTAGAACTACACCTCCATCAAAGCCCATGGTCTCTTCACAGCTTGCTGGCCAGACTAAACCTAAACTACAGAGTACACCTGCTAGACAAATCTCAGGCCAGTCAAAACCTGCAACTTCAACTCCAGTTCATTCAAAGTCTGCCACTTCAGCTCCAGTTCAGTCAAGGCCTGCAACTTCAACTCCAGCTCAGTCAAGGCCTGCAACTTCAACTCCAGCTCATTCAAGTCCTGCAACTTCAACTACAGGTCAGTCAAAGCCTGTAACTACAGGTCAGTCAAAGCCTGTAACTTCAACTACAGGTCAGTCAAAGCCTGCAACTTTGACTACAGGTCAGTCAAAGCCTCTTACGTCAAAGCCTGTCACCCCAAGTGCTTCTCAGTCCAAACCGTCCATTACAGCTGCCCCGCAGCCAAAGACCAGCGCTGCTGCCACAGCTCAACCTATTTCTGCTGTTCCATGTGAACCGACCCAGAAGAACCAGAACCAGGAATCGAAGACCGTCTGTTCTGTACCAGGCAAGGCCATGCACTCTGGTTCCCCTGCACCCCAAACAAGGACTGCTGGTCCTACAACACGACAACCACAGCCTGGCTCTCTTAAAGAAGAGGTGGAGGTGAAACCTGCAGTGGAGACCCCAGCAGAGACTCCAGGGTCGATACCTACAGATCTACAGCCAAATGTTTCCATGGAGACACTGGGCGTCCAACCTCCTGCTACACTGAACAACGTCAAATGTCAGGTAACTGCACTTAAAGATTCAAAATCCAAAACCTTTAACAATCCACATTTAAGACGGGGCTCGGACATGAATATAACTAGACTATTAACATATTGGATATCTATGGAGTGTCAAGGGTTTGATTGATTTTAACTCCTCTCGGTCTGCTTCCCCCAGGACTCCACTGAGGAGGTGTCTGCTCCTCCTCCATCTTTACTCCCGTCGGAGGAGCAGCAGACCTCTTCCGACAGGACAGAGCCGACTGAAGAGAAGCCTGAAGGTATCTTCTAAACACCTTCACCAGCTACCACGCACCCCATCCATCACAGATTTTGTTTGTTTGTCATGAACCTGCTCTAGAAGAGATGTCTTCCTAAATAAGACGAGGGCAACTTTTATCTGTTATTAAAGTGCACAAACCAACTAATGCAATATAACAATAATCTGTAATGAAACATACTCCAAATTACAGTTGTTCTAAAACTATCTTTTCAGTCAAATCTCCACCTCCTTCACCCATGAAAGCCTCCCCTCCCGAGGAGCAGGCGGAGGCAGCCAAGCCTGCAGAGAAGACCCTGGCCCAGCCCTCTGAACAGTGAGCCCTGAACCCCCTTCCATCTTCTAACCTACCAGCCCCTCTCTGTTATATCCATACGCTGCATCTCAAGTACTTTAATGGCTAATGGCTAATGGTTAATGGCCGTGTTTCACCCCACAGCAGGGTGGGGAAGGCAGAGAGCAACACCACTCCTCTCTCGGAGGCGTCTCTGCAGAAGGAGGTGAAGAAGTTGAAGGAGGCAGACAAAGATGGCACCCAAACCATCATCGTGAGTCACATGCTGTGTTATATTCTAACGTGTCACAGGCCTGTGGGTGTCCTCCCTCACCCAGCGTGTTTATGCTCATCACTATCTAGGAGCTCGGGATGAGCTGTCCTATAATATCTGACCCCAACCCCGTTGTTTAGCGCCAGCTACAAGCGATTCGCACACATTTCCCATTAAGAGGCACAGCAAGACAAGACAGCAAGACAAAGCGTGTAGTCTTCTTTAGTTGATACGAAGCTCTGTTGTGTGGCGTCTTCATCGTGCCTTGGTGAACATGTTGGGGTGCGTTTGTTTTGTTTGCATGGTGTCTTCATTAAGCCTTGGTGAACATGTTGGGGTGCGTTTGTTTTGTTTGCATGGTGTCTTCATTAAGCCTTGGTGAACATGTTGGGGTGCGTTTGTTTTGTTTGCATGGTGTCTTCATTAAGCCTTGGTGAACATGTTGGGGTGCGTTTGTTTTGTTTGCATGGTGTCTTCATTAAGCCTTGGTGAACGTTTTGGGGTTTGTTTGTTTTTCGCTGTAGGACGCGGGGCAGAAGCACTTTGGGGCGGTGGCCTGCAGTGTGTGTGGGATGCTGTACTCTGCTGCCAACCCCGAGGATGAAACCCAGCACCTTCTCTTCCATAACCAGTTCATCAGTGCCGTCAAATACGTGGTGAGACCAGGACCTCCACACAGTCAGCTCTGACCTTCTGCACTTCACCTTGAGTCAACTCTCTGAAGTCTGGATTTCTCAAAGCCGTATATTTGACATGATAATCCTAAGGGCCTGTGTGGTGTGGGTTTGCTTCTTAAAGGGTTGGAAGAAGGAGAGGATCCTGGGGGAGTATCCAGACGGGAAGATAATCCTGGTCCTTCCAGAGGATCCCAAGTACGCCCTGAAGAAGGTACGTCTGGCAAAACCCTGTTCATCTGGCTAACTCTGCTACTTACTAGCCTGGCTAACTCTGCTACTCACTAGCCTGGCTAACTCTGCTACTTACTAGCCTGGCTAACTCTTCTACTCACTAGTCAGGTTGTACTTATCAATATTTACCGGGTTGGATCCCCACTGTCCACAGTCTAATCTGTAGACATCCTAGAGCAAGATGCCCCCTAACCCCTACCTCCTCTTTAGTGACGTGTGTCTGAATTCACTGCCAGTAGCTTTGGATAAAACCGTCTGATAAATGACTCGATAGCAAAAAGCCAAACTCTTTTGATATTATTTGATATTTGATGTTTGATGTATTTGATCTGACTTCATACTGTGGGTTTGCGTCAGGTGGAGGAGATCAGGGAGATGGTGGACAACGACCTGGGCTTCCAGCAGGTGGAGACAAAGTGTCCGTCCCAGACCAAGACCTTCCTGTTCATCTCCAACGACAAGAAGGTGGCCGGCTGTCTCATCGCAGAGCACATCCAGGAGGTACGGCATTTTTATTGGGCTTTACATTTTTTTGCAAGGCTACAACATGCTAGCCTGATATCAGGCAGAATTGTCTCAATCTCCATCTTCAGTCTGACCTCGCCTCCACTCTAAGCCTCCGAGTGGAGGCTCGTCATTCAAGCGAGAGGTCGCTGTTTCGTGTCGCGATGCCAGACCTGTGGATTCAAAGGTCCAACAATATGATTGAAGATGGTTACAAATCTACAAACGAGACGTATAAGCAATCAAATAAAATACTAACATATAGACTAGACTAAAAATAAGAGACTTGGATAGTGGAGAGAACATGGAAATTAAACAATACAATTATTATTATTATTATTATTACTATATTATTATTATTATTATATTATTACTATTAAAAATAATGTAGCAGTTCAGGGGGAGATGATGTGCTGCCATTTTGGATCCACCAGGAATTGTGTGTCCCTTCACCACTCAGTGTGTGTGTGTGTGTCTGTCTGTCTGTCTGTCTGTCTGTCTGTCTGTCTGTCTCTCTCTCTCTCTCTCTCTCTCTCTCTCTCTCTCTCTCTCTCTCTCAGGGCTACCGGGTGATCGAGGACCCGGCCCCAGAGGGATCGGAGAGAGAGAGGCTGATGTTTGAGTGCCAGCGGGCGTGGTGCTGCTCCTCCACCTCAGAGCCCGCCATCTGTGGCGTCAGCCGCATCTGGGTGTTCAGTCTGATGAGGAGGCAGGGCATCGCCTCGCGCATGATGGAGTGTCTCAGGTCCGTGTCTGCGCCGTATAGATCTATAGGCAGAACCTGGATAGATAGATATATATATAGGTACTATATAATATACTGTCTGATACATAGGTCCTATAAAATATACTGTCTGACACATAGGTAATGTTTGTATCAAGTCTGAAAGTCGTGCTCATGAAATGAATCTTGTAGTTCATGTTGACGAGACTGAGGACCCTGTGGTACGGGGTCTGGGGGTTGTCTTGTACCCACACACCTAACGGCGCCCCCCTGTGTTGTGCATCAGGAACAACTTCATCTACGGCTCGTGTCTGGGTAAGGACGAGCTGGCCTTCTCGGACCCCACGCCGGACGGGAAGCTGTTCGCCACGCGGTACTTCGGCACCTCGCGCTTCCTGGTGTACAACTTTGTCAGCGGCACGCGTCCCTCGGAACCCAAGGCCGCCGCCGTGTGACCGGAACCAAGGTAACGGTAACCATAGCGATCTGGGACGTCCGACCGAGGGACCGGACGAGGACCCGCCCCCCGTCTCACCGGTCGCACCTTGACGAGTTAGCTCGTTAACGACAGAACCGATCACAAACGACTGGACTCTGCTCCTATTGGGTTTCAATCTCAGGTTGAAAAGCAACACGATGTTGTTAAAAAGTTTTACTTTAACCCCTTTTCCCCCCACACAGTATTTTGAAAATGAATCATTTTCTTTTCATTGTTTTAAGTTAACATTACTTTCATTGGTAGTATAAGTTTAACACTCATGACTTGACAGCAATAGAACACAAAGAACATGTCTCTCATTTGGTGCGTGACATTCGCCTTTCATTGGAACCCCCGGAGTCCAACTAGTGAACATGGCAGCGTGGCCTGCGTCTAACTGGGGGTTCTTTTAGAACCACGGGGAACCACGGGGAACCTTCTGGGCCTTTCTCAAGGTGTTGGCCAGGTCCTTCCTACAGTCCAGTTTCAGCATCACCACATCAGTGAGGGGTGTTGGCGGTCCTGGCGGTCCTGGCTCGCTATTGGAGGGTTGGATTTTGGGGGGGGCGTGGTTTGAGCGGTGTGTTTTGGTTACAGCAGCAGATTAAATTCCAGCTGCATCTTCGGACGTGTTCATTGGCTGAAAGCTAGGTTACAGTGTATATCACCCTGGAATACTGTGCACGTTGTTCCCCGCTGGGAGGCGTGCGGCCGCGCCGGTGACCTCACCTCAGCACACGCTACATGATGCTAACAAGCAGCCGCCACGCTAGCGCTTACCATGGCTAACACATCTCTCTCTCTCGCTGTTCAAAACAAAGGCGTTTCTCTGCTGCATGAAACCAAAGCTATCTGCTAGCCTAGCACCGCGTCCCCCTGGAAACCGCCAGCTGCCAACACCCCATAATATCAACAGGCGGTCTTAAGTCCAACCGAAGTGAACGGCCGCTTGTGAAGGATTTCAAAATAATCATGTACATGATCGTACTCTTGGTTTGACCACCACATTTCAATTGGAGCCTGGGAGCTGTGTTCCAGGAGCCTGGCTCAGAGCGTCGGGGCATTATTATTATTATTATTATTATATGTACGCGTTCGATGTTTCTATACTTTCACGTTGCCTGACACATTTCCTGAGCTGAGCCAGATTGCCGTGCAGTGACTCGGCAAAACGTGGTTGCCTAGTAACCAAACGGTTGTTTTTTAATTTGAAATCTGTCTGTACGTTACTTTGTTTTGTGCCTGGACCGAGTCCTGAGTCAAACTCAACACCTGTTCATGTTTCACACACCTGGGTTTTCCACACGCTCTTATTTTGTAGCTGACGATGTTGAGTTCTATTAGTTGCTGTTTTAGCGCTGTGTAACATCCATATGGTATAAATGTATATGACTTTTATCAAGTGAAATTCTACATGCTATATCTTCCGTTTTTGTGATCACGGAGGAGCCGCTCGGTGCGAGCGGTTGTATATTGTTGTCCATACGTGGAACAGGAAACAGGAAACAGGAAGTCCTCATCGATGGGCGTCCAGCGAGTCACCAGTGGCACCGCTCGGCTTCTTCCCTTCCTGTTTTCAACTGTCGCTTTTAGAACGATGTCTTGTGTAAGAAAACATTTGATTTATACGAAGCTGTTGATGTAAATATTTATTTAAGTAATAAACGATTTTAAAAAATGTAATATCTCTGTTCCTACTTTTTAAAAGAGTACACTGGAAACTAACCGTCAGAAAACACCTGTTGAGGTTTGTTTGGGCCACTTCCTAAAACCTAGCTTACCGTTTACTACAAGTTGTGTCCTAACCATTCAATGCATTGTTTTAGATACAGGTCATTAAGGAGCAGGTGGGGGTTAGGGCGTCTTGCTTAAGGTGGCCTGCAGGTTAGACGTTGGGGTTCGAACCCGGGCCCTTTTGGCTGGGACACCACCAGACAGTCTGCCCAACCTCTGCTGCTCTTATCAGATGTTGTGGCCGAACGGGACCTACCATCACATGGTGCTGTTCACCCTGTGGTGCTGTTCACCACGTGGTGCTGTTCACCACCTGGTGCTGTTCACCACCTGGTGCTGTTCACCACGTGGTGCTGTTCACCATGTGGTGCTGTTCACCATGTGGTGCTGTTCACCTGAGCTCTAGTTCTGTGGGACTTTTCATGTCGCTGTCTCCCCCTAGTGGCCAATGTGAGAGTCAAGCAGCTGTCAGAAAGTCAGATTGCTGAATATTCCCATTATGAAGTAGAAGACTACTGTTGTACTTTTATTGACCTCTGATAGACAGTAGTGGTCATGTCTAGCTCAACTGGCAGAGCATGGAATTAACACCGTCAGGGTTAGGGGTTCAAATCCCACTGGGGCCACCTGTTCTAAGATATATATGCACTCACAGTATTTTAAGACACTTTGGAGGAAAGTGGCCAAATGGCATATGTTTATCTAATAGGTGTGTTGTATTCCCATGTTATGTGATGTGTTGTGTTTGCATGTTGGGTGTTGTGTTTTTACACGGATAAGAGCTCCCCATGTCGGGCATTCCTGTCTTCCCCTGTCACAACACACGCCAGCCTGGTGGCAACAGAAGCAAAACAAGAGCAGGGCAGCCTTGGAACAACACGGACACTTCCTCGCACCCAGCAGAACGAAAGCACCTCCGCTTTGAGACCAATCACCCAAAGAAAGCAAATGATTGGGTATTTTAAGCCTGGTGTTAATTTAGGCTTGTTTACATGAAGGACGCGCTGAGCTCTCTCGGGGATTGCAATGTTTTCAGGGAAATGGAGTTCTAGAATCTTCCCTTGGGAGCTTCTGATTGGACAGCCGTGAAGTTCCTTGAAAAACTTTCAAAAACATACTCTTGCTGTAGAGCACACACTAAAACAAGTAATGATTTCCAATAGAACGACCCTGCTTTGACTCTTGGCTAGGAAACACGCTACCAAACTGTTCCAATTCTGTTTGCATGTAAATTAAATCTGTGTTTATTAGGATATTAGATGAACTGCAAGCACCAGACCATCCACAGTCATAAACAAACTTTTATTTTCAAAAAACAATCAAGACAAAGTAGTTCCAGCTGCCAGACGATCAATAAAACATGAACTATATAAAACTATAATGTCACATCTCTTTTATTTACACATGATACAACCAAAATACAAGATGCTGATCGCTACAATCTAGGATCCATTATTTTATCTAGCAATCAGTTTCTCTGTGAGCATTGTTGGACATCCTACAGCTGGCGACCTGATGGTGTGTTTAAGGTCTTGCTCTGCTTCAGGTGTTTAGAACAATATTACAGTAATATTGGGAATAGTTGCTCAGTGAACAGGCCTCATTGAAGGAACACAAACGCATGGTCGTATTCATGCACTAACACCTATATCAAAATATGTACAGTTTTTACAGTGAACCCTGGGATGCAAGCTTAAAAAAGCTGAATTGTTATTGCTTGGAATAATACTTTGGTTAATACTTTAGTTGTGAAATGGTGGGGAGCAGTTACCAGTTAGTTGGTGAGTTGGTTAGTTGGTTGAAACACGGCCAAACTATGGCAACAGTAAAATGTAGGCACCATGAAAATGTATTAAACCATCTCGTCACAATGTTCAGAGGAGAGAAAGACTAGTTGTAGTCCATGTTGAACATAGCTCATCATAGGATGGGACAGTGCGTGCCACAAAATGTGTACAACGCATCCAGAGCGTCAAGTTCCACAGGTCTCACAGCACCTTGGCCTCTACCAGGCTGCACCACCACAGCCTGACCACCAGGGGCCCCCTGGGTCAGCGGGTGTACCTTGTTATCATGCAACCTTAAGCCAGGCAGTGTGCCGTTCCTCTCCGCCCAGCCTTTGGCCTCCTCTTCGTCCTCTTTTATATCAACACTGCTTTCTCTGTTCTTGTTTACGGTGCCCGAGTCTTCAGGACCCAGCTCCGAGTCGCTGGTGCAGGGCAGCGAGAAGTAGGTGCACTTTGTTGGCGCCATCTTAACTTCTGGATCAGAGTTTGTGCTGAAAAGGGAAACGGGGACCTTCTGTTTGGTGTCCTCCGATGGATCTTTATCAAGGAGCGGTGTTTCAACCGCCTTATTGATTCCAACCGGGTCCGAGATGGACTTGCGGATTAGCGTTCTGTCCTGGTCAATCGGCAGGCCGTCGTCAGGCCCCACCTGTGTACTGAAAGCCATGCAGCCCAACCCTTCGCTCAATGCGTCGAGTGTGTTGGTAGAATTAAAATAAGGCATGTCAGACCGGAGCTTGGACCGGGCCGAGTGGAGAGACGAGAAGATGCTAGGACTTTTTGGCGAAGACGTGGGTCTTTCACCCATGTTGCCAGCAGTGGGATCCTTCCTGCCATACAGCCGCTCGATCGTCCTTCTCACAAAGCCCTTCGCGATGGACCCGGCCTCTGACAGCACGTCCAAATCTTGTGATCGGCTGGCTGGGCTGGGCTCGGAGCGGATTGGTCCGTGGACTTCTCCGTCCTCACACTGAACATCTGGTACACTTTTTGCCATGAACATATCCTTTATGGACCGCACCATGGCACCCTCAGGCTGTCGGGTTATATAGCCACTAGAGTCGTAGCTGAAGGACAACGAGGACTGAGGTGCTGACCTGGAGCCAGGTATAGCCTGGGTCATTGTCGTATCAGGTGTTGAGGATTCAAAATCTGAGGGGGCTTTGTCTGCCACAATTCGGGTACTGGCACCCCCTGCTGTTTTGCTCTTCCACTGTGTCTCAGCCACCTGTTTCTTCAGAAGACCTATTCTTTCTGCCACAGATTGAGATATGATTTCTGCTGGTTGAGCTTTCTGTTGTGGAACAGAATCTTCTGGAGAGGATTTTCCATGGGCATGCTGCTCCTGATTGCCCCGATCGCCATGTCCTTCTTCTGAGCTTAGGTCCTTTTCTCCATAGCTCATCGCATCCTCAGTATAGCTTTCATTCCCAGTGTTGGCTGTATCATCCTCACCTGTATGGTCTTCATATGATTCTTGGTCTCTGTCATTGTCTTTGTCTAACTTAAAACCAGGCTCATCTAAAAACGCACTGCCGTCTTCCTCCTTGCTCTCTACCTCCACAGCTTTCCATGCAGGGTTAGACATTGCCTTTGTGCAGCTCAGCTGTTCCTGGTGCTCATGTTTGTGAACTTGTGGTTGGTCTTTTTCTAAGTTCATCAGCTCCTCTGAATCTGGAGTAGACACATTGTCTTCACTCCTTTCACTCAAACTCTCAATTTTGGTCAGTTTTGGCCGGATCTGTCTATCTACAGGGGGAAGGATGTGGACAGACCTGGTGTTGGTCCTGCTCAGCTGTTGAGCGACCACATGATGGTCGTCTTCTGAGCTTGTCGGATCCTCAACATCCTGGCTAGATGTTTTTTGGGTGCCGCTGATGGTTACGCTCGAACGTTTAAACCTGTCTGTGCGTTGCAGCTTGTGCTCCTCTTCCTCCGAGCTGGAGAGACTCTTGTAGTCGGACATGTTGTTGTTTCTCACTTGTTTCAGCTGCCTAAGGTCAATGTTTCGCTGCTCCTCAGGTGAAGATAGCTTCTGCTGTGTTCCGGGATTACATATGTTTCTGTGGTGGCCTTCTGTACTTGGTATGTGCTTCCGTTCCTCGTCGGCACTGGACACCTCGTCAGGACTGAACATGCTGTCGTCACTGTTTCTGTCAAGTTCCTTAGAATCCCCATCCAGGTGTTCACCCTGTGAGCTGCACCTGTCCTCGTGGCTCTCCTCTGCAGTCTCCTCCCAGTCCATGTATGGGACCTGTGATTTGATTGGTTGATTTTGGTTGAGGCTGCCTTGCTCCACTTTTAGTTTTTTCCCATTCTCTATATTGATCCCTGAGTCCGCCTCCTTGTTGTGATCAGTGGATCCCTGGGGGGCTGAGATGGGATGCTGCTCTGTTGTTGAATCTTCTGCGCTGTGTGTCTTCTGCTGAGTATGAACCACCTTTTGATCGTCAGATAAGTTCTTCTGTTTAGGATACACTGGCTTTTCATGGGATCCTTGAGATTTTCCAGGGTCTGTGAATAGTTTTCCAATGGCTTTCACATCAACAAGGGCCTCTACATCGACTGCCGCTTTGCCAGTTTGGACACAATCACTGCCATTCACATTATCTTCTTCTGAGTTAGTTGTTACATCGTCAGATGGTTTTTCAGTAATGCTGGCCTCAGTGCTCCCACTGTCATCTCTTTCAGTTGGTGTACAAACAGGAAAAGCGGCCAGTTCTTCTTTGAGTGTTTCCGGTATGTGAAGTACTTCCATCAGTTCATCGATAGCACCCTCCTCAGTGCCACAGTATTCCACAGAGCTTCTGCCAGACCTCAACTCTTCCTCAGACTGATTTGGCGTTGATCTGCTACTCTTGCTGAGCTCCTGAAAGCCCTTCCAACTTTGGAGGAGTTGTGTTGAAGTTGACTTTTGTAGTTCTGACAGGCTAGTTTTCAACTGGCCAGAGTCTTCAATACTGGCTATTTCCCTGAGAGAATCTATGAGTTTCAAAGCCTCAGCACAACTCACGTTGTTTGCATTCAGCTCAGACTTGTGTATATGAGTCAGGCCTTCCTTTAATGTCATGACAGCTAGGAACGCTAGCAGAGCTTTGGATGACGAGCCAAATGTTGTAGCCACATGACCTGAGAAGTCAGGAAGGCTATTTGACTTTTCTAGACAAGATGGCCTCTTGTTTTGTGTTATTTGTCTAATGGATTTAATGGAGAAGCAAATCTTCTCAAGCACAGGTTTAAGATTTGGCTGGTTTGTCAGTTCTAGTGGCTGTGTGTCTCTCTCACTTTCATTCAGACCAGTGTTTAAAATGGTAGCAGAGATCCCTGTTTCAATTTTGTCCGATAAATCTGGTTCCAGTACAACCGGTGACTCCTCTGACAGGTCATTTTGCGTACAGTTTCTATGAGGTAACTCTGGTTCTTCTGGTGTCGGGTTTGTCAGCTCTGATCCCTTATCTGGGGAGAGATTTTTATGAACCAAATTCTTTTTGGTCCTTGGTTTTACAGGTGGTGACACCAGATCCAGTGACTGAGAATAAGGAGACGTTTTCTTCTGTGAGTACGTTTTATGTAGCGATGACGGGCTTTCACTGGAGGAGCTACTGTTGAGTGTTTTAGCTTTTGACGAATCCATAGAAGGTTTATGTGACGATGCTGATTTTAAGGATTGGTTTCTGGGTAGCTGGGTTCTTTTAAGGGATGGACTGTTGGATACGTGGATCTCTTCCTCACACTGGGCTCTCCTGATGGAGAGGTGCTTCTCCAGAGAGAGATCACTGACCTTCACCTTTCTATTATAGGGCTTAGGGGATAGTGTTTCAGTTTGAGTTGAACTAAGGAATTGTGGTTTAGTTGAATCAGCCTCTTTAGCAGGAGGTTTAGCTATGTAGGATGCATCACTGGATGCAGGGCTGGATGAAGATACTCTCTTGTCAGAAGATGAACTAACCGGTGAGACAGACGTACAGTATAACGAACTGCTAGCCACTGAGGTTTGATCTAAGAAGCAGTCTGTGTGCGGTGGCCTTTCCAGTAGAATTTCAGTTGGTTCTTTTGTCTTCATTGGCATGAGACTTTTCGACTGTAGTCTATCACAGGCTGCCGTTTGGATGGGAGTAGAGCTGGTGGTTGTTTCTAATGGATCATCCCTGGTTACGGCTGATCTCTCCACAGAAGCCTTCCGCTGAGACATTTTCCTTTGGAAGGAGAGATTACTGACCAGCCGTGCTCTCTTAACGGATGAGCTTCTCGATAATGGTTCTTCACACTCAGCAGAGAGACTTGAGATTGATGTTGTTTTGGGGTGATCAGTAGGTGAAGGTGCTTGGTCAGCTGTAGGACTGACGGATAGTGGTCTGTCTGCCAAGGTCTGGCTCCTTGTAGATGACATTGTGTATAGCATTGCACTACTGGATACAGAGGTGTCTTTAGGTGTCTGTTTGGTGTCTGATTTCTCTTTTCTCTTCTCTTTCTCTTTCTTGTCTTCTGAGCTGTTGATGTGTTTGGATATTTTGTCCGTTGAACTATCGCATGCTGTGGTCTTCCCTAGGGGGGCACCTGATTGTAATGTTTTGATTCTCTGTTTCGTCAAACTCTTGGCCTCCTCACAAGTACTTTGCATTCCTGTTTCCCCTTCAGTATGACCTGGCTTTTTTCTGTCACAATTAACCTCTGACCCCTCACCCTCTAGTCCCACCTGGTTTATAACTTTGACCACCTGAGTTTGGTCACTGGGGCAGAGTGCATGCTGGGAAGGAGAGTTCTCCAGCCAGTGCTCAACATACTCATTAAGGACCTTGCCGGATGCCTTATGGGTCTGCCTCTCCTTGTGAATGGATTTCTGATGTGTCAGCGTTGCTCGTGGTTTAGATGAAACCTCCAACAGGTTACGTTTTGTGATGGTCTCCTGCTTCTTATCGTCCCCTGACAATAGTGTGTTTGGATCTTTCATGGTACATTCCACGGTAACATATGGAGAATCTGAGTACTCTGTCGCCTTTTCCTTCTCTGTTGAGGTCTTCCTCCTCCTCATTGTGGTTTTCACAGGTCTAGGTCGACCACCATAGATCTTCTTCAGAAACCCGGTGCTGGAAAATGGTTTCACTTTTTTGCGGTTCTTAGAGGCCTCTGTGGGACTTTGCTTCCGTCCGTTGCCAGGCAACTTAATCCACCGGACATGTTTCTTGATGGCTTTGGTATTTGATGATGTTTTATTAGCTTTATCAGCCACATTTTGGTGGTGTTTGTCCTTCCCTGTTTCTGGAGATAACTGAGAAGAATCTTCACTTGTAGTGAAATGTTTCTTTTGGGTGTTTATCGCCAGGCTTTTACCGGGAGTGATATCTGATGATGGCAACATTCTATCAGCTCTCCAGGTGTGGATGGACTCTGAGGCTGAGGAAGGTCTACCATACTGGGGTTCGACATCAGCATTCATGCTCCATGCCGTGTCGGAGGTGGAGGGTCTACCATAACGAGCACCGTTCATGGAGACACCTTGAGCACAGTAGTGGGTGTTGGCGTAGAAGTTCTCCTGGCAGGTCTGCTGTTCGTATATGTGCAACACAGTCTCTGTGACCTCCTCTCCATTGTTTTCAATCTGCAGGACCTCGGACATCCCCGCTGAGTTGATCTCCTGATCGTACCTGTAGTTGACATCCATAGAGGCCAGCCTTCGGGGTTTGGGCACTGGCCTTGTGCTGCTCTGCTGGACCATGCGATACTGCTCGGTCTCTGCTCTGTAGGAGTAGGACCGGACGGTGCCTTCCTGAACCATTTCAGTGTTTGTGCTTGTTGAGGTCTGGGCCTTCCTGAAGCCTGGTGTGGGAGCTCTCCGAGGTGACGTCACAGTGCTGGTCTTCACCGTCATCTCATTCTCCATGTTCCCCTCTGCGCTGGAGACGCCACTCTCAAGTGGCGGCAGTTCGTTGTTGTCATTGTCATTGTCATGTCTGTTGCTGTTTGTGGTTTCTATGGGAACCGCCGGGTGTGATGGTTCCGGTCGGTCGGGTTTGGGAGAATCGCTCTCCTGTTCCAGTTCAGACCCGGCCTCTGGCTCTGGCTCGGGAAAACAGTCTGGAAGGAGCTGATTGGCCTCTGGCTCTGGCTCGGGAAAACAGTCTGGAAGGAGCTGATTGGCCTCTGGCTCTGGCTCGGGAAAACAGTCTGGAAGGAGCTGATTGGCCACGCTGGATCGGGTCAGGGTGGTCGTCCAATGAATGGTCTCCTCTTCCTTGAGGGTCAGGCGAACCTTCATCTCCACCGTCATGCTGCCGTCCTGGTTCACCCGGAACGACTTCTCGATGTCGTCCTCCATTGGCAGGCAGCTGCCTTGCTCATGGGTTCCGTGGTCAGGGCAGGACTCTGCGTCCATTTCGACGACAGACTCCAGCATGTGGCTGTTCTCCAGCTCTATGGAGTCTGTTGGATTACTGGGATAATCACACATACTCTCCGAGACAGACTTGTGGATCTGATTGAGGAAGTATCTCTGGGAGGACTCAGAGTAGTTCCTTGATTTGGAAGCACTGGTCATGGACTTCTTTTTGCCTTTTGTTTCAGTTGAGAATGTTTGGCAAAGTTTTGATTGAATGAAGTTGACCAATCAGACGTGTACAATCCCATTGGTTTGTGTTCACAGATAATCCACGAAGCATGAAACAAGAAAAAAGGGGATACAATTACAAAAGAGGAATGGGTAACAGTAACAGAGTGATGATAGCAGACTGCAGGAGGCTATGTAGGTCGTCTCTGGCATTAGGGTTCAGGCTATTGCCTATTAGCTCTTTCTGCTTCTCATCCTATGAGCAGGCAGAGCCCGGTATTACCAGTAGACAGGTAATACCAGTAGACAGGTAATACCAGTAGACAGGTATTACCCAGCACTGACGTACAGCACCACTAGTCTATTGGATTGATGGTCATTTGATATACTGGATATTAAATATACTGCATATTAAATGTATGATTGATTAAGTAGTTAATATTAATAGAATTAGTAAAAATTGAATATACATATCACAGGAGATATCCCCAATAATAGCTTGTCTTAATTTTTATTCTCTGTGTACTAATTAATGAATTATTCTATGCTAGCATCTATCTAAAATGTTATTGTCTAGTTTTGATATGAAGCACCATAACATTTTTAAAGGCTTGACTAAACTTACGGTGCATTGGCGTTAATTTCCTCCGCCCAAGTCGGCTAGCGGGCGGCCATTTTGGAGCGGAGGGTCTCTGCATGCTGTAGGTTCCTGGCTTGAAGGGCTCCTTGCCTGCAGCCACGACCGTCCCGGAGCACAGGATGAGGGCTGGGAGGCCGTCCACCTGCCACAGACACAAACCAGACAACCGTTAAACACCTGCAACATGCTAACAATAAACACTTAAACAGCTAGCTAAACGATGATAGTCAGGAAATTAATCATAAGCCTCTTTCACACATAGTTCCCAGTAATTGTCATAACCCTCCCAGTCATAACCTTTCAGGCACCGCTAGTGATGTTCACTACCGCTAGTGATGTAAACTATTCACACATGCAGCTACGTTCTGGAACATTCCGTCTTGCGCCCTTTCACACATGGCAGAGCCCGTCCAGCAGATGGCGGTAATGCAACACTTACGAATGCCAACCGCCATAAAACTCAACAGAAGAAGAACTGAGAGGAGCTCCCTTATTTCTGAATCTGTCCAGTTTCCAGACATTCTTGAAAAGAGGAGCTTGTTTGCAAACTCAGTCGTGGATTCAAATACATCATCTTCGTCTAGTATTTGGTTCGCTCTCTCCACGCAAAGCGTCTCACGTCAGACGGACATAACCTTGACACGCCTCTCACTGCGATGTCACCGCCCTCCGGAACACAGCCGGTAGGCTGGGAAATGTCACCAGGTCTTCAGGTGGGAAATTGGCGGAACAGATTTTCCAGGATTTCGATCCCTGTTCCCATTCACACGTGACACCGTGCAGGAAATGTTCCGGAATGTTTCTGGGATAGACTGCATGTGTGAAAGGGGCTATAATATAAATAACATGTAAACCCTTAATGAGGTTTATCTTAATTATGGGTTACTGTATTAGCAAATGAACTCCAACCCCCCTAACCCTATATTAATAATTAGCAATAATTAGCTAAATATTTGAGCAGCTTTTTGCATCAAACGATCGGCCCAGCATTAATAAGACCTGTATGGGCCCAGTGTTCTGGATCTCTGATGGGGAGATCCAGAGGGAGTGGGCAGCCCCTCTGCTCTGTCCCCCATCACCCCCCACCCCCTGGTGTGGGGTGATCAGCGGTCCTCTCCCTGACCCTCATGCCTCTCTGGTTCTCTCTCTTTAAAGTCCATCTCTCTCCTGCAGCACCGTATCCCAGAATCCCTTGCCAGGTATTAGGACGAGTTAAAGCAGCTTATCTCTCTCCCTCTCTCTCTCCTAGTTGTGGGTATTTACAGGCCAGGCGCTAAATCAGGCCGTTGTAGGTCAAGATGATACTAAACCCAACCCAAAGAAATGTCTATTCATGATCACTGAGAAATTTGTTAAAATCTTTAAATAGATTTTTCTCTCTAATAGATTATTATTCTTAAGGTTTTATTACTTTTTAACGGCGTGCACAGAAAATCTCAACAGGTGACTAATTTTTCATTGGAGAAATGAAAGCAAGCGAACAACCCACGACAATGTTAACAATAACAAAAAAAGGATGAGTGACGTTGTTTGGCCAGTAAGGACTCACCCGCCGCCCGTCGGTGGTGTGTAGTTTGACCACAGGGAACTGCACTAGCTCTGAGAGGCACTGCAGCAGAACCTCGAAGCTCAGCTTCTTCTTCAGCGTCACCGTTCGGCTAACAGCGGGCTCTCCGTTCCGGAACACCGTCAGCCTCTGTGGCGTGACCACGGGTTCCGGGCGCCGGGGTTTCCTCCCACCTGGGTACATCCTGGCCACCTGTACCGCCCTGCGCCGGCCCGTACCGGGCCGGGCGTTGTACCACGGCGGTAGCTTCTTCCTAGCTTGCACCAGGTTGATGGGCTTGACCTTGCGGCTGTCAGAGCATATGTAGGACTTCCCGTCTTCCAACTGGTCCAGCGTGCGCACGGCATGGACCCCCCGCGGTGTGGTGATGGTCCTCACGCCGAACGGTAGCGGCACCTTCTTGGACAGGCTGTCCAGGAGCGCCTCAAAGCTCTTGAAGGTGCGCCGGTTGATGACCATACGCAGCCCGCCGAACTGGGGATCTCCGCTCTTGTAGAAGCAGATCCTCTTGGATGGGAGGGGGTCCAGGGGGTGGCTGGGCTGGCGGGAGGCGGTCAGGGTGTGGCCGCTCCCCCCGGACCTGGACTGGTCTGGGAGGAGGGCCCTGCGAGGCCCCGGGGCCCCCGACTTCATCGCTGGTCTGCTGGAGGGATGGCCATGGAGAGATTAGTTCTATATCAGATTAGTTATACGACCACTTCTCGCTAAATTACACATTAGTAGGGTATTCCTGGTCACCAGGAAAGACAGTCATTTCTGTTCAAAGCAAACAAAAATGGAATGTGATCAGAAAAACATGGTGTCTTCATTTGAGTGGTGGATGGTAAACAAACGTGACTTGAGGATAACATATGTTGTTTACTGTCTTATCAGGCCAAACATGCAGGGAGCTTAAAAGCTGGTCAGGTGATGCCTTCAAGACACCTGATTGGCTCGGTTTTTGCCACATAACAGTAGAGAGCGGCTCCTATTGGCTGGGAGAAGAGCCTTTATTCTTTATCAATACCTAATTTTAATATCTTTAAAGAATTATTTATTTTAGAAACACAGAAATAAAAAGCCCACTGTTTTCAGTGACATTAAATCATCACTGAGATGTAAATACAAAGTAGTAGATCGCTCTGGTTACATGAAACAATAAAATATCAGGGCGAACATTAAAGGTATTACAAAACTGGTTTCCAATAGACACCTGGATTTTAAGTTCATGTAGCATTAGTTAAAAAGGCTATCATTTATAAACTCTTTGTTCCATCAAAGTCATGATCTAAGGCCAAACGGTAACTTATTTTAAAGTGAAACAAGATGACATATGTTTTTAATCAAATGTTCACATTCAGGTAAATCCTATCATTTTTCCATGAGAATCTAAACAGTATCTCGGTATGTCGTCGGCTGCCATAGTAACGCACCAGCAGCTCAGCTGACTAAACCGGCATTGACCGGATAACTGGTAAACCAAACGACAACGACGACACATGGGAAGACGTAAAATAAGTTAGAATATACAAACAAAACAGTGGACTCACCTATGTGAACGTTGCAGACACCCGGTGTATTCTGGAGGAATCCATGTGTTTCTGTCCTCTCCACGTCGGGTGGATCCGAGCGCACGGCAACAGGTTATTCCTGGAGCTAGCGACTAATTTTCTTAATCTTCAGCCAGAGCTAATCTGCATTACTACTCTGGGTGCGTGCTGGTCATCTTAGCAGAGGTGTGCCATGTATTTAAAGTGTGGTCTAGTTGCGGCCCGCTGAAATACTGAATTGATTCACCCCTCAGATTAAGAGATCATTAAATGTAATTGATTAAATGTACATCTGGTTTGATTCAACGGAGCAACCATGTTTTCAGGATAGTGTCGTTGTTAGGGTCCTTCCAGCCAGAAGGTTGTTGGCTGAAATCCCACTGTCACATGTCTCAGTTGGAGGGGGCAGGATAGTCCTAGTGGTTATGCTGTTTGACTCCCAGGTGAAAGGTTCTGGGTTCAACCCCCTGTGTCCACGGTATACCTGCAGGCGTCCTTGAGCAAGATGCCCCCTAACCCCTACCTCCTAATGACACGTATCTGAATTCACTTTGAATGAAAGCCCAACATCATCAAATAGTGAAATAGTAATATGTCTACATTTGGTCAAAGACGAGGTCTAGAACGTCACGTTCTGGACAGAACCTACAGCAACAGGCTGTGGGTTCAGGTGATGGTACCTTCTGTTGAAGGTTGTGGGTGTTTTACCTGTTTGGGTTATTTGGTGTGTTGTGGTTTGGTCTGGTTTAGTTTGGTGTGGTTTGATTTGTGTGGTTTAGTTTGGTGTGGTTTGATTTGTGTGGTTTAGTTTGGTGGGTGTGGTTTGATTTGTGTGGTTTAGTTTGGTGTGGTTTGATTTGTGTGGTTTAGTTTGGTGTGGTTTGGTTGCAGCACCAGATGGTTTGCGTGTAGAAGGTGTAGAGTGTAATCCATGGAGAAGGTCTTTAGATAATAAGGCTTAGTGGCCTGTTATCCACCGGACCCTCTGGAGGAAGAGGGCATCACTCTCTCCTCATACAGCCCATCTCGCCGGGTTGAAACCGTTTCATATCACCATGGTTACCACTCCCTGCCGTTGGGCAGAGGGTTGGTTTGACCAAAATGTTTCCAAGCCAATGTGACATGAATACTTGGTTTTACCTTGTTACCATTTTTCCCATAGATAGTATGCATCATTACAACATTGAAAAATTCTTGAACACAGCATTCTGTACTTCACATTGAAACTCTCTCTCTCTCTCCTGAGTGTGTGTGTGGTGGTGGCTGGTTTACCTGTGTGCAGCACAGGTGTGCAGCCTCACCAGCCCCACAGTCCAATCAGTCTGACTGGGGCCAGGTGAGTCTAACCAGCCTGACTGGGGCCAGGTGAGTCTAACCAGCCTGACTGGGGCCAGGTGAGTCTAACCAGCCTGACTGGGGCCAGGTGAGTCTAATCAGCCTGACTGGGACCAGGTGAGTCTAATTAGCCTGACTGGGGCCAGGTGAGTCTAACCAGCCTGACTGGGGCCAGGTGAGTCTAATCAACTTGACTGGGGCTGGTGAGGCTGCTTCAACCTCATGCGTTGCTTGTTTTCCTTCCTCCTGTGTGATCTCTGGTCCTCTGTATCTCTTATTCTGTTATTCATGTTCCTCAGTAGATTCTGCCTCTCGTTGGCACGCCTCACGCCTCTCTGAAACAGCATCCTGTTAAATCCAGGAATGGTTAACAGGCTCATTCTCTCAGCCTGTTTTCGATGGAAGATAATTGGGTTTATGGGGTTAGCAGAGCGGGTTCGTTGCTCGGTCTTACTGGTGTGTAAGCGGGTCCAGGTTCTACTCGCCCACGTGTGTCGCTGGTTACGTAACCCTTACTAAAACGGCACTGGAGCTATTTCTGTTGAGAGATTAACAAGGTGAAGCCCTGCTGAAGCCAGCCAGGTTCAGGTCCAGTTCAACAATAGTGTCAGATTTACATCATCAAACCCCTACTGTCATACATCATCAGTATT
>OMNR01050136.1:3254-13716 GCA_900303205.1 Mora moro
CTAGTGTATTGATTAAACATGGAAAACAGAGTATATATCGTCCTATATATATACTATATAACTAGTTTGTAAAAAATAAATGACATTAATGCATAATGTAATACTTATTTTGGAGTCAAAGGTTAATGTGATGTTTGTATGTGTCAACGTGTTGGTATGACTTCTATGAACCTAAGCCAAACATAATTATTTTTGGACAATAATCAGCTTGGATAAAACGAGTGGAATAGCTTGTGGATGTGACATCAGGAGTTTGAAAAATGCTTTAATGTCAGACTACCATTCTGGAGGTAGAGGCATGGAAATGACCATGTGTATGTGTTGACTCTTGGACTGTACTGGACCCTCATGGTTACAGCTTGCTAGCAAGAAAAGCTTAGCGTAGTTCTAAGTTTCAATAGATTTCCTATGGCTGTGATCTTCATGTGATTTAGATTGTGGATTGAGTGGATAAGGCAAAAATGCAGTATGTACTTGCACTGTTGAATATTGGTATTTAAAAGTCAAGTCCGACATACGGTGTACTTTTGGCTCCAGGTGCCCTGTTTGCCTCGGTTGCCTGTGTGGAGGGTTTGTCTTCTCTGGTGGCTAGCGGCGTCTTTAACTCCATCTACCCAGCGATGCTGCACCTCCTCAAGGGCTTCCCCTTCCTCTTCGGTGCCATCCTCCTCCTCATCCCTGCTGGAATCATTGGGTAAGTGGACAACTTGGTTCATAGACTCTCAGATGTTTCGGTTTTCATTGTACAGAAAAGGTTCCACGATGACTAATATTTGTTGTCGACGCAAAGAAAGATGCAGACACAGAGTTCGAGCGAGCAGGAATGTGTGAGAATGAGCACATTTTATGGTGCCACAAACAGAAGTTTATATAACACAACATGTAAAGTGTGAGTCTCCTTGGGCAGCTCACCCTGTTCATCACAGGTCCAGCTACTGCCGTGTTTGAACGAGAAGACCGCTGATTAGTACATTGACAACACCTGCCTGCCACCGCCTGTCTTCTAATTGGGTCCTGAGAGCCACGCCCCCCTCCTATTTCTCCCCAACTGACGGCAATCAACCACCTGCACCTCAACAATATATTATATTTACTTGTGTGTTACAGCCCCTGTTGTAGCACCTACAGGGCCCAAGAAGAATAAATGTGCTTAAAAGTTAAAATTCACTTTGTTGTGTTACTCCCTGTTCCCTTGTTAAAAGCTTGAGCTCACTAATGGCTTCCCACACCTTAACTCATTTAGTTTTATAGGATAGGATTCATTAGAGAGGGGGGAAGGAATGGATAATGATTTGTGGTTACTAGTACTCTATCAGTTTGCTGTATCAGTTGAACAATTCCTATTAAGAAGCACATGAAGCAGGTGGCTTGTGTGTTTAATATTATTTTCACTATGTCTGTTTGTTTGTCTCTAGGAGCCTGGAGTGCCGAGACCAAAGAAGAGAGATCACAGATGCGAGGGAATCTTAACCGAGAGTCAAAGTCGAGCATAATATCAGAACATTTACCCGTCTCAGTGTAGATGTTGGTACTTGTGTGTTGGCACACTTCTTTACCTCTATGACGTCGAGTTGGGTGTGTGCACTACAGTCATATCAGTCAAGATGCAGCTGATTTTGAGTGCAGAATCATGGGATTTTCCTACTAATCAAACCAAAGAAAATTAAACCAAAGGATCAAGAATCTGCACGTTTTTAATGAAATGTGCGTGGAAGGTGGTGGTAAATATTTATCATTACTGATGTGCAGCGATGTATTAATTAAATGTAAACCACAAAATCAATAAATACATACCTTTTAACAAAATCAAGACGATGCAAAAAAGGTACAAAAAATGGAAATCCTAAGATTGTAAATGCTACTGTATTTTCATCAAAAGCCGCTTCCTTTGAAAATGCTAAACATAAAATGCAGAATGTATACTATGGAGGTGTCTGAGCAGATTGGTCGGTAACGGTCATGTGTGCTTAGGTCCAACCATCAGTTAGCTTGAATACCAAACCAGGGGGAATTAAATTCCAAGTAGTGTAAGCAGCAGGGATTACCAAATTACATCTGCTGCCCCCTCCCTTGAAACTGATAGTTTAGTCCAAATTCCCTGTGGAGTCCTGATGGCTCCACGAACATGTATTGGATAGCCCCAGAGCACAAGGGGTGAAGAGCAGGGCGCAGTGTGAGGTCGGAGGCTAAGTGAGGTAGGGGTACAACTACTACGTGCTTGTCTAAATACATATTTTTCATTGGTCATTTGAGGAGGCAATCTAGTCGTGTTCTATCACATGTAATGGTACCCTGTGGCCAAAGTGAATGTTCATTGTTGTTTTTTTTACGAGATTGTTTTATGATCTTTTTAAATTCAGTATTAACACAACCTTAATTTTATGTGAATGTATGCACTTTTTTTGTACATTGTACAAACAGATTTTGTAAAAGCTGTGCAATTGTCGAACCAAACATTTTATTGTATTTTGATTAAACACTTATTAGATTAGATTAGAGATTAACAGAGAATGTATGAAACTGCACGGGTATAGCATTGTTATTAAAAAGTAATTTCATATATTGTTTGTATCTCTTTTATTGATCAATATATATGACCTCATGAATTGCCACTTCAACATTTCCTGGTACATAGGATTACACATGTATCCAAACATTAGACTGCAGTGTTTATATTTAGATGGCATTGCTGGCTGTTTTTGTGAGTTTTGTTTTACAGACCTGACACTTTCAGATCCAATCCGCAAGCAATATTTGTGTCAAGCCAGGAAGCAATTCCTCAACATACCATGGGGAGAAAGTTGACACTGTTAATTTGAAATGAATACTGTATCTTTGGAACAGATTCCAGATATGCCTGAAGCATACTATATTGTAACTCGCACTGCGTGTGAATGATCGTGTTTATGTTGAGCTATTCGTATGACTGACTCAAACGTAAATCATAACAGACCTTTCGACAACGCTTTCAAACATAACCATAACAAACTGCGTTTAATTTGAAGACCATGAAACAACTATATATTGAAGTAAAAAAAACAATTGAAGAAACAATTGAGCAATTGAAAAAGAATCTTAGTTAATTATTACTTTGAATAAAACTTAAAAAATGATAAAACAAAATGCAAGAAAATGCAAATGCTACTGAGTATTTAGCTGGACGTCAAAGAGAAACTTGACAGCATGTTATTTACCTGAGAAAAAGACGATATACACATGGGGTTTCAGGGAAATGAAATTCAAGATTTTGGCCATTGGTATCACCTAATGAAATTCCCCAGTTTTCAATTTCAGATATTAGCATACAATCTTAATAGAACTTATCGAGTCTTCACATGCGCACGGGGCCGAGTGAGGAGCCTCATCGGCCGGTTGAGTATAGGCCGCATTTACTTGGGAATCACTGGTTAGTAAATAGCTTTGGTCATTCACTTGCTCATTTCTGTTCCTGCTTCTGCTCCTTGGAACACTCTGGGCCGTCCATTTGGTTCTGGTTGGCGTTTCCTTTCAGAAAGCGCAAGATTTTCTCAATTGAGGCCTCCTGGTATTCATGGGACCACCTGTGTGTTGACAGAGTTACAAATACACCCATTCTTCTCCCGAGTAGCATTTGAACAATCCACTTAAATGTCCTAAGTTATCCCCGAGGTCATTGAGGTCCAATTACTATGCAGCTTGTTTTAACCGCACATTGAACCAATGAAAGAGTGTGTCTTAGTCACTAGTTCTGGTAAATCGTGCAAATGGTTTGACTGCATCTATATGAAGAACTGTAAAAATGTAACATCTACCATTAAACCATTGGCAACACTGTGACGTGGAGAACTTAATCCCAATGTGTTGTGGCTCAAAATAGGGGAAGGAAATAGATGTATGAAAACAATGCTTTCATACAAATCAAATTGTGGTAACTCACTTGATGCCATTAAAGTTGAGGATGGATCTCACGTCCTCAGGCAGGGATGTGGGATCAGGCCACATGAAATTATCCGTGACAGGAACTATGTTTTTCTTCCCAGCCAAGGCGGTCACAATCTCCTGTTAGTGACACAGGAGCGAAATCATTTTTGCGACAGCAACACTACCATGGATATTTTAAATACAGTACAATTGTGGAGGTCATATAGAAATATTTTAGCTGCCAAGCAGGTGGATGCATTTTTTATTTGTTTTTTTTATTTGTTTTTTATTTGTTGATCCTTAATCTGTCTTCGGATTGTTCTTCAAATAGATTCTGATGAATACTGCATGGTCTTTACTTAATATGCATCCTGTATTTGTCGTTGTTATACTTGGCGTTGTGTGTGTGTGTGTGTGTGTGTGTGTTGGCAGCTCGCCTGGTGCCGAGATGGAATCTAAGAGACTATAAATCACCACGCGATCATCATGTGATGCCATTTGAAGTCTTTATGCAACATGTTGTCCTAACCTTGTGCACCCAGTCCTTCATGGCCGTGTCGCCCATGCATTTGTCGAGCGCGTTGGCCGACAGCACCAGTATGAAGTTGCGTGCGCGCTGCACACTCTGAATGAGCTTGTCCTCAAATTTGCCAGCCTCCAGCTTCTCGACGTCTATGAACACGCTGAACCCCCGCACCTGGAGGTGCACCTTCAGTAGACTTTGGGAGAGGCAGTGCAAACAACGGCGTCAGTGGCAAATAACATGATCATGTATACATTCCAGGGTCAGAAATGAATGGGGACTTGGGGCATTCTTGGGTTGATGGGAGCTTAAATGCGCCCAATATTAACTTCTGTATTTTACTATTTTACATAATTTCCATTGGAATCAATTGGAATGCAACATGTATTTCTGAAATGCCCTGGAAATTATCCTCCGAAACATATTAAAAGGGGGCCAAAAAAAAGCCCATGTCAAAAGTCCTACCCTGATATATTAATATAATAATCATTCAAATTATAATTATAATAATAAGTCATTTGGGTATACATTTGGTACAAAGCAATGCACATAGACATATGTTCTGTAATACCAGTAGTAGTAGTAGTAGTAGTAGTAGTAGTAGTAGAATCTATTCTTTATGCACACACAGAACCCAGATGTATTCTTGCATGTGTTCTGACATATATTATACATTTGCACCCTAGTTTTCTCTTAATGGGCACTCCTGGTCTGACCTGGCCAGCTGGGAGCCGGTGGTCCTCCGGTAACTGATGAAGACATCGGGTCCCGGGGGCTGGGCGTCCGTAAGGCTGGATTTGATGGGCCTGCGGTTGGCATTGAGGATCTTGGCTCGGTGAACACCGTTCTCTATGTGGCAGTCGTGGTGGAGCTGCTGGTCGGTCAGGCACTGGACGCTGTTGCGATCCACTCCCGATTGGACCAGACCATAAGTGTACTGCCTAAAGCAACGGTCTACCTCGGCCAACCAGTCGGCCAAATTGTTGGGGTCACATGTTGAGTAATTGGCATAGGTCTTCAACACGAGCAGCTCTCGTAGGAACCTGCGGATGGAAGCAATAGAAACAATTCTCTAGATTATATTTTAGCATCTTTTCAGACCAGAAGAGCGAACATGCTTAGTGAAACACAACATGATTTGTTTTAAAATGGACAACATTCAGCTGTGCCTTTGAAAGTCTCAAACTTGAACCTCAAATATGTTGACTGACTCAATCACATTCCAGGATAGGGGAGAAGTTGAGAAGTTAATAGCACAGTCTTTCTTCTGTATGAAAACATCCTACATATACAAGCACTTCCTTCCACTACCTTGCTCAGGAAAACCATTTGCATTTGCTCTTGTGGTGTGAAAGAACAAACAGTAAGTCGCTTTGGATAAAAGTGTGTGCTAAATAAATAAATAAAAATAATAAATAAATAAATAATAGAAATCAGAGTGTGGTTTTGTGTTATTTCACCTTTTGCGTGTGAGGCCTGCAGTCATTCCCAAATCAGAGCACAGATCCTGCTCTGTAATGTTCAACAAGAGGTCTCCATCCACTTGAAGCTCCTTTAATTGAAAACATAAAAAGGCATGTAACTCCAAAGTATTTCATTGAACATAACTAAATATATCATTGTTGTCTTTCAGTTAATAACGTAACTTATCATACCTGAAAGCGGTCACAGTAGTTGCTGAAGCCAATCTGTTGAAGCCACCTCTGCACCTCACAGTTCTTCCAGTTGGGAACCGAGGACAGGATCCTTCTGGGAATGTCCTCGCCCATCATACTCAACGCTCGCTTGGCCAGGGAACAGGTGGTGCCATTGCTGGAGTACATGACAATCCTCTTCAGGCTCTGCACCGCACCAATCTCTTGGAATATCTGCAGAGAAGGATTACAGTTAAAAACATCACGTCGTTTAAGGACTACGGAGGTAGCACGGCGGGCGCCTGGGCGGTGCCAGTACCTTGGTGTTGCGCTGGCGGGACTTGATGCTGGTCTCCACACAGAGGTAGAAGGCAGCGATACACTTCCCCTCCAGCCGCGTCCCGTCCAGCAGGGGCAGCAGGTGCTGCAGGTCGGCCGCCGTCCGGCCCTGCATGCTGTCGGCGCGGTCCAGCAGGCTGCGGGCGAAGTCCTCGGGGTCCAGCGACGCGATGAATGGCTCCACCAGCTCCAGGGTCCCCGACTTCACCACCTCCTTCTCGATCTCCCGGTTCGCGGCCAGCACGGCCACGGCCAGGCACGCGTGGAAGCGGATGAGCTCGTCCTCCTTGGAGAAGGCCAGGGGGAAGAGCCACTCGGCCGCCTGTTTCTTGATCATGAGTCGCTGGCACCGGTGGCCGCCGTACATGGCGCAGTTGGCCAGCGCCACGGCGCAGTGGCGCAGCACCGTGGGGTCGGTGCCTCGGCACCAGAAGAGCAGTGTGTCCAGGGCGCCGTTGGAGATCAGCTGGACGGACGTCTCCTCCGTGTGCTTGAACATGTGCTCCAGGATGCCGGAGACGCTGCGGGCCAGCTGGGCGTCTTCTTGCTCCTTGGTGAGGTTGAGGATGACCCCCAGCCCCATGCGCGCCACATAATCTCTGCCAAGAACAATGACACAGTAAAAAAACATGATATACAAAGTCACCTTATAGATTTTAAAAAGCCATTATGGTTTGTTATTGATTTTCTGCATGACTCTAGGTGCATGCTTACCTATTCTCCGTCACCAGTATCTGCTCAAGCAGTTTTGCCGACTCATAGGTGATCTCGACGGCGGGCGTTTGCAGAAGCTGAAGGAGCAGTTCGAGCCCCCCATCCAGACGGATTCTGTTGCAGATCTCGTCGGCCACCTGACGGCCTATAGCGGGCAATACCCAGGCCTCCTCTACCAGTTGGAAGATCTCCGCGATGGCCTTTCTTGTCTCATCCAAATCTGCAGTATCTTTGGCGGACGACAGTGTCCTGATAGAGGACCGGAGCGCGGGCAGCCCAGTATCCAGAACCGCCTTCACATCTGCATTGACACCCGGCGAGACCGCTCTGGGCTCACTGCCGCTCCGGCGCATCTGCAGTCGGCTGACGTATTCCGGTACCATGAGTCTCTCGGAGCTGAACATGGCGGAGATGTGTCGATACAGACTCCACAGTAAGAGAGAGGCAGATAAGAACATCTACCGACGACCAAAATATATAGGTAATAGCGAGGTCCGACGGTCGGCGCGACTCACTAAGCGGATGTGGTTGTTGTTGTTGTTGACAAAGGCCCCTAAACCAACGAGATGTTCACTCGACGTGGTTTAGTTACACGCAAAACTACTCCACGACACCAATCCCCCGGTGTCCAAGATGACAACTAGCACGTTCACCGCATTGCATCACCGTTTGTTGATGCCATTTAAATGAGATAAGTGGATTGCCTCAAGACACAAGTGCACAAAAGGTTTAGGTATTAGCGTCCAAGCTACGCGCCTCTGCACCTGTCAGACATACGCTAGCAAACACACGGTGCTCTAGTAAACAGATGCAATATCACCTCAACGGACACTTTACACGTGGAAATACATTTTCATGAGACGTTTTTCTCATGTTTTTCCCAGAAGAAGGGGGGGAGTACTACACAAGAGTCCCAAATGTTGTCGGTTGTAGGTGCTGGGTTATCTTGACAGAGAAATCCCACAGCAGTCCCGTTTCCATCACGTCGATATCTCTAACTAAAATATATACTATTTCCATCATCCAAAAGTAGCCCCATGTCCAAAACCATCCCGAGGTCGGCGTCTACCATCAGCATCCAGGAGTTTGCACCGCCCATCGGCAGGACCAGAGGAATATGAAAGCAGCCTCCCCGTGCGTCAGAGGAGGCGTCAGTTCCAACGATCTCAACTCTGACCTCTAGTGGAGCTGAGGATAGGGCCGTCGTAGGCCGACCCCTGAGTGCTCAGGCAATCTGAGGAATTTCACAAATCCAAAATGTATTTCTATTTCTATATATGTATTTACTTTAACACTTTTATTATTAGTATTTACTAATAGGAGTATCATAGTAATTCCTCTCCGATATCAAAGGGCATGGACAACAAACACAATCTAATCCTGAAACACAGCCATTAGGTGCCTTAAAGGTTCATATCTTATAAAGTGATGGCCATTATGTTACTCTTCTTCTTCTGTTTTCAGTGAGGCTCCAACTTAATGTCACACTTGTATTTCTCACATGTCTGGAACGAAGTACCCTAAACTGTCTGATCAGTTCCCCCAAAACATCACTACTACATCAATAAACCATCAAATGACATTATTGCTCATTTCCTTTCCCTCTCTCCCTCTCTCTCTCTCTCTCTATCTCTCTCTCTCTTTTCCTCTCTCTCTCTCTATCTCTCTCTCTCTCTCTCTCTCTCTCTCTCTCTCTCCCCCCCCCCCCCCCCCCCCCCCCCCCATTGCTTTAAAATAAAAAACAGTAATGTAAACAGTGGTCAAGCAAACACAAACAAGAGAAAGAGGGTGAATGACCCAGCCCACTGATCAGTAGCACACAGCACGTCGTTAGTTTTTCAGTTACTTCGCTCACAGATGTCAGAGCGGCGCCATGAAGACCAGGTTGCTTCTGTTAAGTCTGATAGTGATCGCCCACGCTGCTGAAGGTAAGAACGTCGTATTTGAAGACCAACTCTATTGTCCGCAGAGCTCATTAATGTTATGGACAACGTTTGAGGAGGGGGAGAATTTGTAATTGTAGATTGCAGATGTAGGTCACGAATCATTTAGACTACAAGGGGTAGACTGGGGTAGGCTACTGTATCATCATACTCTCTATTTGTGTTTGTATATAATTCATTTGAACAATGAATACTAATCCAACAGGCTTTTCATGTCATTAAAGTATATAAATCACAAGAGTTGGCTGGGGCCTTTCTAATTCCCCCAAGGCCCTACCAGCGGCATCCAACTTGTTTATTTGGTTCTTGTCTTGTTACTCAACTTCAAGAGTCGTGCATGGGCCGCTGTGAGAAAGGCTTTGACTCTCTGAAGAAGTGTCAGTGTGACTCTATGTGTAAATACTACAAGAGCTGCTGCTCTGACTATGAGGTCACCTGCCGCATGTCTAGTAAGTAACCCCCCACGCTAATCCCTTATAGTTGCTAAAGGTCCCAGGTACGAGCTAAGCCGTGGGACCCGACAGAGGCCCGTTTCACCCACTGACATCCCGCTCTTTCACCCAGCACGCGGGGACACGTTTGCCTTTGCGGAGGATGACGACGACGACTACGACGTCGACGATTCCCTCAGCAACAGCACTCCCGCAGCGGGACGTCCCGTAGTCGAGAGGTTGAGGAGCTCTGCCCCGACAACACAGAGTACTCCATCAACAGGAACAGCCGAACCAGAATTGACCACAGTTCACTCGGATGTACTGGACACATTCAGTCGGGGATCTCCACCAACGGAGGACGCCCCGATCCGACACCGTATTCCGACCCGGCGCCCTGTTCCGACCGGACGTGCCATTCCGACGCGAGCATCCCCGGTGGCTAATGTCGTCACAACGCAGGCGGCCACAACGCAGGCGGCCACAACTCAGGCGGCCACCACTGCAGAGCCTGACCCCGATGCTGAGATCTGCAGTGGGAGGCCCTTTGACTCCTTTACGCAACTTAAAAATGGCTCCATCTATGCGTTCAGAGGTAAAATTGTCCAAATATACAGTGGTGTAGTAATATAGTGGGTTTGATAGAAAGGCCAGTATCAAAGGTGTGGAAGTCCACACAAGCCAGTTAAGATGTATAATGTATATAATGTATATTCACTGAGAAATGTTTATTTGTAAGGGAACTTACTTGAAACCTCTGTGTGTGTGTGTGTGTGTGTGTGTGTGTGTGTGTGTGTGTGTGTGTGTGTGTGTGTGTGTGCGTGTGTGTGTGTGTGTGTGTGTGTGTGTGTGTGTGTGTGTGTGTCTCCTAGGGAAGGTGAGAGACGAGGCGTGGATGAGACTGATTGGAAGAAAGCCACAGAAATGGAGGAGAGGAGAGGAGAGAGAGAGAGAGAGAGAGAGAGAGAGAGAGAGAGA
>OMNR01050804.1:2175-14935 GCA_900303205.1 Mora moro
CCCACCCCAAGGTGGGGTGTTACTTTGCTGAACTTTTTCTTTCAGCAGGACTCTGCTAAGCTGGACTTGAGAAATTAAGATATAAAGAGTATTTGTGCCAATTTGGGTTTGGGAAGGGGATTAGAGTTCCTAATGCTGAGATTTTCTTTTTGTTAATCTTTTTTATTTTTATTTAACCTTTCCTAGACCAAACCCCTCGATGGGCACTATTTGCCTTTGGCACATTCTAATTGTACTTCTTCTCAAACTACTTGTATCTGTGACTCCCATTGAACAATACCATATTTAAAACATCACAAATATATAGATCTTTAGGCAGCTGGACCACCTCCCGCCACCCTCTCCCAAACACCACAACAGGTCTTCTTTTTTTTTTACCCATTCACAATATCAATTAGCAATAATTTTAGATTTTGTCTTTCTGCCTATCTGTGGGCTGCATTCAAGAGCTCCAACATTTCACACAGCTTCGCTACCAGTTTGAAACCAAAGCTCCACGAAAAAGCTGTGCGGGTGTAATCTTGAGTGCATCCCAGAATAAGGGTTTGGGAGCTCTGCAATCCACTGTGTCACTGTGCCTACAGTATTGTTTACAGGGATTCAACAATTGCCAAATGACTTTTTCGCATTTGATCGTGTTAATCTGCTGAAACCTTGAATGACGCGCGCAAATGGGATTTTTTTTTAATTAGTTTTTTTGTGTTTTGTACGTCAGTTTGTCTGCACAGTAAGACAATTCTTTGATGGTACTAATTAGGAACGCACCCGATAGCCATTTTGTTTAGCTGTTTGATGCTGATCGTGAGTCTTGCCAATGTAGAGTGCTCAACCTTTACTTTTTCTAATAAGTTGTAAAAGACAGTAGTGGTTTGGAGGTTGTTACAACACGGAATTGAGATGGACAAGGTCTGTGTCCAAAAAGCAGAACTTGACTTTGACATGTTTTGACATTCGTTGTGGTATTAGTTCTTGGTATTTGCATAATCGACGATATGATACCATGTTTTTTGCCTGGTTTCTGAGCGATATCAAATGCAAATATTGTGCAACCCTGGCACTAATGAATAGGAAAACAAACCTGCCACCTTTTACTCAAATGTTGTTTACAGTACACTTACAGCTCAGTTGACGGTGACCCGGTCTCATGATTGTGTGCGAATGGGTGTGTGTGCGCGCGCGCGTGTGTGTGTGTGTAGAAGGGTCAGTGGTCTTACTGTCCCTTGTACTTTTTAAATGTTTCGACAAATGTTATAATTGTCTGAATTTTAAGATATGTACATAAAGAAAACAAAGTGATCTTTAAAAAAAAAGTTTCCTTTTTGTATAGTGGGAAAAACTGCATGTGATTGTTAATTTATTGTGAGTCTTCTATAATGTATGCAGTTTCTTAAAGAATGAAACATAAAAACAGAAGGAAAAAAAACAAACAAACACTGAATCCATGTCTGCTCTTTGTTCACGTGTCCTTACGGTGTTTCCCCAAAGTGGCGTTTTTGTCTTGGAGACCTCCGATGAACTGCCGTTGATGAATCAAAATGCTCCTCAAAGTCAAGGGTCTTGTCTACTGCAGCCCAGCCATGGATGAGCTTCCCCTTTCCTGTTGAAGCTGACCGTGGGTCCTGTAGTGGTGCATATGCAGTCCTCTGGCACCTATACGTAGGTTCACACGTTTACACAGAATGCATGGGCGTGCCACAGTACTTGTGCCACAGGTCTATGGCTTTGGTCACGATGGCATCCGTGTTCTCTTGCGGTATCTGGAATTGAAATAAATAAAAATAGGTCATGTGAGAGAGTGTGAGTGGGTGAGTGAGTGGGTGAGTGAGTGAGTGAGTGAGTGAATGTGTGTGTGTCAAGGCAAAAACAATGCATTCATGTGTTTTAAGTGGCAGCAATCCAACGGTGAACCACCATGTGAACTCACGTTGCACAGAAACTTCACCACACCCTCGGGCCGGTTCATGCCCATGAGGATGATCTTGTAGCTCAGCAGAATCTCAAGGCCGACAAACACCAGGATCTTACAGGAACCACTGATGACTTTGTCCCATACTCTTAAGACGTAAAACAAAATGAAACAATGTCAATACATCATATACAGTAGGGCTGGGCCATATGGCCAAAAATAAAAAAGGATTATCACGATCTTAGGAAATGAATTTTACACAATATCGCTAATTATAAACAGTTAGTTCCAAGTCATGTGATTGGACAAGAGGCATTCCGTGAGTGCTGATATAGGGTACAACAGCACTGGGACTTTTAACTATACATGTATCACTGAGCTTTACAGGTGTTCCGATAACCATTCAATTACATTAACGATGCTTTTTATATACGACAGTTAAATGAAAGTTGTATAAAGTAGTAGCTGGTCTGCGGTAACGCACTGTAGACCTACACGAAGTAGCCTAGCAAGCCGGGAAAACATTTATGTGTTGCTTGGCAACAGTCCAGTCCCTGTCCAGTTGCGGAACTATTTGTGTTGGCGGAGCCAAATAAATGATAGAAATAAACAATCAAATCATAATCTGTTGTCACTTATTACTGTTAACTAATAAATGGCGTTTGTAGAACTGTTGTATAAATGCAACATCACACTGGAGGTCGTGATGTTGTACTGAATATCAGCACGGCTGGGATTATCTTCTACGACCGGATCACAGCCGTGCCGATATTCAGTACCTAACGTCACACTGATCTCGTGGGATACAAGCATATCACGATATGGACCTCAAAATACCAGGGTCAATTCAGTGAAGTATATGCCGTGAAACACTAAGCTTATGTAGATGTATCTAGATGCTTAGATGTGAGATACATCTCATATTCTCATCGTTGTCATGGGTGTTGTCATGGGTATCCCGATAAGTCCATATGTTAATTGAATGACGATGCATCACTGCCCAGCCCTAACACACCGTGACCATATGGTACGTGAGGTTACTTCCCCGGTGGAAGGCAGGCTAACCTTTGCAGGCTGGACTCCGGCAAGGTGCCCGCAAAGCAACGGTTGAACCAGGGACCGTAGGGCAGCTGGGCCAGGGCCCCTGTGCTTTTCAGATGGTTCAGGAGCCGGGGTTCCTCCTGGCTCAGGTAGTGCTCCAGACTCTTGGGCTGTACGGTGGTAAACGGGCATGAGAATTTTGCCGCCAATGCTAGCAAGACATTCTTTTTTTTGTTTTTTTTGCTAACTTGTTCATGTTCAATGAAGTCAATATACTTTTAGGAAACACACAGTTGACGAGAGGAGCTTGGCAATATCCCATATAGCACTTGGCAGTCTCACGTGAAGCTGTACTTAGTACTTACAAGATGGGGCAACGAATCTCCAAACTTGGTGTTGAACTGATTGAAAAAGCACTTTATTAGCCAATAGCAATCCATCGGCTCGACGACGATCTCCTCCATGGCTCGGCTAATAGACAGGAAGTCCTCGTCCTCCTCCTCCTGAAACAGGTATGTGCAATTATTATAAACAACACAAATAATTTGTGGTGACATCTGTGTCTAGCCGCCGGCTCTGTAGACTAGAAGTTGATGTGTTGAAAGAATGATTTCTACATGCAAATGTATTGAGTGAATTTCTGAAGGCTTGTCAGGGCAGAATTAGTCAAACTGTGATCTTATAAAAGTCAAACAAATGATTACTAATTATATTGACATTTTACGTCACGTCAATTTGTATTATGTCAATATGCCAATTTTTCATGGTTAATTTAACAAGAATACACATGCATAGATACACATGAACCCTTTTGGTGAAAAAGAAGGTGAATTCATATTTCAAAATATGTATTAAGCTTTATTTATTAGGACTACTGCATATGTGCCCGTGGCCATAGCCTTATAATCCTGTTATAGTATTTTACGTCCAAGGGGCCATGAACGATAGAGAACCAAGTGTGCAACGGAAATAATCCATTCATGGCTTGATGCTCTTGATATTGCAAAACAAGTCCACCAGTAATTCTACAAGTTTACAAAAATGAAAAATAATTAAAAAATGAGCTCCCCCACATGAATGAACCGGGGATGACGAGCAGAAAATTGGCTCTATAAATTCATTGTAGGTAATTTCTATAATATCATATACAAAAGGCCTTGATATACGACTTTAATCTCAACAGCGCACTAACGTCTCCTATCTTCCTACCATTGGAGGGATCTCGGACCGCCGAGGCAGAACTTGGCTCTCCAGCTGAAACATGCGCAGGTAGACCTCCGTGGTGGGGGTGGATGAGTTGATGAACCTCATCACATCCAAGGCCTCAAGAATATTCTCGTACTGCTCCCTTCTGTAGCATCCCACCAAGGCATGCGAGTCACTGTGTGGTGGCAGGATGCCTGCAGATAACGCATCATTCAAATGGGCACAATAATCGACCAGTTAGCCAAGAGAATGTCGTAATATAATAGATGCATGTGCATGATGTCTCTGTGACGGAGTGAGTTTGCACGTATTACCCAGCAAAACTTTCCACACGTGGATCCTGTACATGGCTGGGAGGGGAAACCTCTGGCTGAAAGTGCTCAGTTTCTCCACATCTGTCAAAACGTATAAAGTATGCTATTATAAGAAAAGGTTATTGGAAGTGTTCAAGAGCTATAAACGGGTAGCACACATCTATGTAATTATGATATACACTTGCTTCAGGCAATATTGTATCCATAATGTTGGTGGTGAACATTTGGTGTGTACCTAAAGGGTTGTCTTTCAGCAGAATCTCCAACGACTTTTTTTCCTCCACCCCTCGAAACCCCACCTTCTCGTAATACGCAGAGCGAAAATTTCTCTGGGGGTCGTCAGCCATATCTGGACAACGAAAGACAATACCAACATGTTTGGTTTCATCTCGGGACTTACAAGAAGGGTCAGCGTTTAATGGCATCTCTTTTGCAAGGGTTACCTGGTCAAGAAGGCAGCACAGCACAGACACAACATCTTTGCTTAGTGTTTCAGTGTTTTTTTTTCTCCAAGGTTGCATAAAGCTCTACTACTGACATAGGTTTAATTCAGTTTAATATGGGATAGCTATAGTCCTCAGGCACAGGACTGTGACAGTCATGCGTCACCGTCAGGGCTAAGGTTTTCATAAAGCGATCGACATCACGTTGTACCGATGACAACCTGCACACCGTGCATGCTTATAAAACGCGCCTACCTTTTATCGTGGTGTGTTATAATCACAATATCCCACAGTTAGGCGTTGTGTTCTCGTCGGCCTTTGAGGACAATTGGGTCGAGGACGTCAGCCTGCGAGTGTCTTCGGTCTCCAGGAGCTCTTTGGACAGGCTGACAACATGTTGCTGGACATGCACCCCTGCTCACAGCAAGGAGGAACACATCCGACTGTGTTCAGGTGAACAGAAATATGAGAACATGAGCCAAAACACTGAACATCATGGACACTCCACACCGGACTCGAACTATATATGGCGTACACTGACTTCCGGTTTTTTTGTTTTTTTTTTCAAAATAAGAGACTGTCAAAAGAAGCTTCTTCTTCTTCTTCTTGTTCATTGGCGCTGCCCGGACAGCTTTATGGTGCATTAGCGCCACCGATCGGACGGGAGTGTGGATCAGTGTACGCAACACCAGGGGTCTCGTTTATCAACGTTGGGTACGAAGAAGTCTGCGCATAAACCATCGTTTTTTCCGACAAAGCGTGGTATTTAGCAATCTGCTCTTGGCTCGCACATGTGCGCACACCGGGAGCGCATTTACGCACAGGCCCTGACCATGCCTACCATGCCACCACAAGCGGTAGAGTGAATAAGAAAATCACCAGATAGACATTGCAAAACATGACCAGTAAAGGCTGTTGACCAACTCCATACAGTTACGAATACAATGCTACAAGTGCTATTATGCAATTGATGTAGGCCAAGCCTACACATTGTACCAATTGTGCCAACCGATCGATAATTGCCAATTGATCTGATTAATTCGACTATGCTGCGTATTCATTACTAAATGTCATGTCATTACTAAAGTCATGTCATGAAATTGTATAAAACAACGGCAGCAGTGTTGCGCGCGTCAAATGTGATAATGTTATTAGACCGAGTATAATAATAATTAGTATAAACTTGTTCTTAAGTAGCCGACAGTAAAAATGTTTTATGGTCCATTTAGATTATTTAGATTGACGTCATTCTTCCTAGGACAAATTACGTCACTTTTGCCATTGATGTGTATTGAGCTTTCAATTCCAGATATCCACAACTGCATTTTTGATATCCAGAATGAACAGAGATTAGAGATATCTGCAATAACATTCCTACCAGTAGAAATTGTATTTCAAGATGTCTTCAACTTTGATTATCTTACTAGTCAAAACTACATTTAAGATATATTTAAATCCTTAATAAGTATAAGATTAAATAGTCTAGCTATTAAATAACAATTTAATAGCTAGACTGGATATGTAGATATCCGTAATTCAATTATTCCTAGTCAAAAAGAACATTTCAGATATCCACAATTACATTCTTCCTATTCACCAACGTCATTTCAGATATCCACGTCGTCATCCCCAATACATTTGTGGATATCTGAAATTGCATTATTTTTACTAGTCATAATCCCAATTGTGGATATTCGTAATGACATTTTTACTAGTCACAATGTATTTTTTGATATTCCAAATTACATTATGGATATCTGGAATGGTTTTTCATTTTGTATATCTGAAATTATGATGACTAGTAACAATTGGATTGTAGATATCCGAAATGGGAGTTTTTCCTAGTAAGAATTCTATTGCAAACATGCAATTGTGGCTATCTGAAATTGAAAGCCCAATACACATGAATGGCAAAAGTTAGTTAGTCATTTGTCCTAGGAAGAATGATATTGTGAATATCTGAAATGTTCTTTTTGACTAGGAATAATTCAATTACAGATCTGCAATATATATGCAGTTTAGCTATTAAATGTTAAAACAGCCACATCATTTTTAAGGATTTAAAGATATCTTAAATGTAGTTTTGACTAGTACAAAGTTGTAGATATCTTGAAATACAATTTCTACTCGTAACAATGTTATTGTGAATATCTTTATTTACCATTCTGACTAGTGAGAATACAATTTTGACTATACTATTATAGATATCTAAAATGTAATTACAAATAGGAGTGTGTTTCAATTAAATGTTAAAACAACGGATAATAAAATTAAATACATATCTTGTATGTATTATTAAAAATGTATCAGTCATCAGGCTATCTGCTGAAATAAACTAAACTAATAAAAATAATTACGCCAATATTCAAAAGAGATGGACCTTTATTTTGTAATAGAAAAAATTGTTACAAAATCAGAAGCAATACACTAAAAGAGTTAATAGAGCTACATTTAGAAAACAATCTATATTAGAAACAGCAACACTTCAAATCCTTTAGTTAAGAAAAAAATCAATCAAATCACAAAAACATTTTTTACCCATGATTATACCTAATCCCAAATATTGAAAGGAAAATATGAAGGTTGTGAGAAATACCTATGACAAGAATTGAATATGCAAACAATAAGATATCCTCCCTAAACCCAGTTAAAACTAACAGTAATACTGCAGCTAAAGAGTAAATTATCAAGGAAAAATGTCTAAACATTAACCATGTATTCTTAGCATTATACACACAACACATTTATTCCAATATGTCAAGGTTAAGGCGGACTCATATTGTGTATGTATGCATCATGTATCATATATGTATGATTAATGAAGCCAGGTTAAGAAATATAATTGGATAGAAACATGATGGTATTTCATTCTAACCCCAACCCTATTGAGTATATCTGGAAGAGGAAGGGGCCAGGCTGTAGCTGGTGCTACTATATTGTTTGGATACTGAGGAGTTGGAGCCTAGATCTACACTGCTCCTACGGGACCCCCGTTGTGAGCTACCCCTAGAGCCTGTGGTTGATCCCGGGGCAGAAGAGATACTATAGGGGCTGCTGATACCTCTAGAAGATATGGTAGATGCCTGCAGCATTCGTACCCCAGTTGTCTCCTCCAATAAGCAATTATCCAGTGCCTCCTTGTAGGAGATCTTCAGTTTGGTCTTGGGGCATGTTAGGTTCTTTGAATGGCGTCTTGTGTCTTGAAGCTTTTGGGCTGTGCTTCCATCTATCCAACCAATGTTGAGGGCATCTTCTAAAGTTCTCCTACAGCCCAGTTCTGGGTCATAAAGCCCCCCTGTCACAAACTGGTATTCCATAAACCTCTGGCCTGCCTCATATGGCAGCCAATTTTCTCTCATAGCCTCCGCAGCAGACAACTTAATTTTCATTTTCATATTCTCAAAGCCCACATAGGCTTTTTGGGCTGACTTGAGCATGGGGGCCATTTCGTCGTCTATCAGGCCCAAATGACAGGCTTCCTGGAGTCCATGCCTGTGGCCATTACTGGGGTCAACAATGCCTCCAGTACATGCCTGGGCCTCAAGCATTCTTTGGGCAGTGATAGAATCCACAATGCCACGATTCCGAGCCTCCAAAATTGGTATCTTCTCTAGGTTTTCTGTATCGAAGATTGCTCCTACAGGTTCTTGTTCACCCATAGCTTCAACAGTGATAGAAACACTAGATAGGTGCTTCAGGGAGTCTGCCGAGGTTGAGACCTCTCTGCGGACAGTACCACTAGTGCTACTACTGGATCCTGTAACTGTTGTAGTTGTGGTCATTGTTGCAAAAGTGGGTGATAATGATGAACATTGTGCAGATGTGGCAGATGATGATGATGATGATAATGATGATGTTGAAAATCTTTTGGCCTTTCGGGTGATGATGTCTGCAAACTCAGTGAGGGTAATTCTGTGGGATGTGTACTTCTCATACATTGATTGACCGATTACACCCTGTTCAAGCAGCTCTCCGATGTCATACTGTTTTGCAGTTTTCCTGTCAACAATCATTAACCGGGCAGACCCATCTGGTGCAGTGATGGTGATCTCCTCCCACTCACTCTCCTGCATGGACAATTCAATATAGGTTGTGTAGTCTATAAGACCCTTGTCAAATGCTTCCCGTACGGTCATCTCTCTGTTAGTATCTGGATCAACAATAACCACCCTTCTCTTTCTCAGGGTGTTTTTCTGAGTGGACTGCTGTTTGTCTTTCTTGTCCAAGATAGGCAACAAGATGAGGCCTGTTTTCTCATCAGTTATGCAGCGTCGCTTGAGCTCCATGTAAGTTAGTTTATCATGGGTGTTGGGATCACAAAAGCCTTTAGTGTCATCCCCTTCATCAGTTAGAATCTGGTTAATCTCTGTATTGAAGTAGCCTCTCTTGTAGGCTACATTCACGTCAATACGATGGCTGTGTATAGGATCAATTATGCCCCCATTGGCAATCTGAGCCCCAAGCAAGCGTATACCATGGCCTCTCTCCAATAGACCTCTTTCCATGGTCTCAAAGATGGACATCAATTTGTCAGAGCCGGGCAGTTTAAAACCAGTCACAGCCCTCTCGGCTGATAATAGCTTGTCCTTAAACTCTGGCCCTACCAGTCCTTTGTTGTAGGCATCCTTGACAGTGAGGTGAATATTTCTAACAGGGTCCACCACAAAGCCTGATGCAGCTTGTGCCTCCAGGAGCTCCATTGTGGTGCCAGGAGGTAACAGTCCTTCTTTCATGGCCTTATATATAGGCATAACCCTATTGCTTGTCTCATCATAGACCCCTGCAATACAAGTTGAGCCCCTTAAATAGGATTGCAAGCGCTGCTCAATATCCTGGCTGGTCAATTTACCCGCCCTTAGACTTTCTACATCTGAATGTTCTAGAAGGTTAGCATCTACAAGGTCTGTGATGGACACTTTACCTCTAAGACCTTGGACTGTCAATGGCTTCTCTGGTGCAGGGAGGAGCAAGAGGCCTGTACTGGGATTTACCTTGCATTTTTTCTTCAGTGACGCATAACTAGTTCCTTGTTGCGTGTCTGGGTCAAGAAAGCACTCTGGGGATGAGTTAAGGGCACGGTACAATTCTTCATCTACAAGGTTCCGATCCATAGCCATGTCTTTGGGTAGGAACACACCCAAGAAAGGGTCTAGAATACCTCCAACAGACTCCTGAGCTTGTAGAATTCGCAGAGCTGTGTCTTTGTCAATTAATCCCTTTCTCATGGCCTGGCTTGCCGTCAGAAGCTTAGATGTATTTGGGTCCCGATACCCAATAGCAGCTGCCTCAATTGCTAACAGTCTCGCTCTATCATTAGGGTCTATGACTCCTTTAGCATATGCCTCCTCTACAGTTAACTTTTGATCCGTTCTGGGGTCAATAATGTGGCCTGTGGCAGCCTGAGCATCCAGTAAAAAGTTAGCACTGTCAGAAGATATGATTTTCTCATTCCGAGCCTCTGTAAAGGACATTCGTCCAAGAGGTCCAGCAGCTATTCCGCCAATAGATCCTGTCCCCTTCAGATATAATTTCTTGTCCACAGAAACATCCAAAACCGTTTTCTTTCCTTCCACCAGCAGGTTAAATGTTTTCTTGTCCAGAACACCACAATCCACCAACTGCTGTGCTGTGACAGTCTTACGAATGCCATCAAAGATGAGTTTGGTTGGATTTTGCTGTTCAGAAATAGGCAGTAGTAATAGGCCTGTGTGATATTCTGTTTTGGACCGTCTTTTCAAAGACTCATAGGTAACACCCTTCTCAGTGTGTGGGTCCATGTAACACTCAGGATGTTGTTTTAGAGCACGATTAAGCTCTTCATCAGGAAGGTTGGATAGTGGCTTAGCCATGCTCCGATCAGTGTAGCCAGCCCATTCTGCTGCTGACAACCTGTCTCTATCCTCCTGAGCCACCACCCCTTTGTCACGTGCACTCTTTACAGTCAGACTCTGATCGGTTCTAATATTAGTAATGTAGCCTGAAGCCGCATGGGCCTGTAATTGAATATTAGCACTATCTGGTGGAAGGAGACCTTGTTCCTTGGCTTCTGAAAAGGACATTTTGCCTTGATTTCCAGATATCACAGTAGTTATGGCCCCAGTACCCTTAAGACTAACTGTTTTAGTTGTAGACATCGCTGTTACATTTTTCTCCCCTGTCACTTGCTGTTTGAATGTGGGTTCACCTAATACACTGCAATCAACCAATCGCTGTGTTGTGACTGTCTTGCGAACACCATCAAAGATTTGTTTGGTTGGGTCTTGCTTTTCAGGAAGAGGCGGCAGGGACAGGCCTGTGTCAGTTTCGATCTTGCATTGGCTCCTCAAAGACTCAAAGGTTACACTCTTCTCAGTGTCTGGGTCCATGTAACACACAGGATGCTGTTTTAGAGCACGATTAAGCCCTTCATCGCGAAGGTTGGATAGCGGCTTAGCCGTACTCCGATCAGTGTAGCCAATCGCAGCAGATTCTGCTCCTGAAAACCTGTCTCTATCTTCCTGAGCCACCACCCCTTTGTCATGTGCACTCTTTACAGTCAGACTCTGATCGGTTCTAATATCAGTAATGTGACCTGAAGTCACATGGGCCTGTATTTGAATATTTGCACTATCTGGTGGAAGGACGTTGGATAGCGGCTTAGCAGTCCTCCGATCAGTGTAGCCAGTCGCAGCAGATCCTGCGGCTGAAAACCTGTCTCTATCCTCCTGAGCCACCACCCCTTTGTCACGTGCACTCTTTACAGTCAGACTCTGATCGGTTCTAATATCAGTAATGTAGCCTGAAGCTGTATGGGCCGGGAATTGAATATTAGCACTATCTGGTGGAAGGACACCTTGTTCCTTGGCTTCTGAAAAGGAAATTTTGCCTTGATTTCCAGGTATCACAGTAGCTATGGTCCCAGTACCCTTAAGACTAACTGTTTTGGTTGTAGACACCACTCTTACAGTTTTCTCCCCTGTCATTTGCTGTTTGAATACATGCTGTGCTGTGACTGTCTTGCGGGCACCATCAAAGATTTGTTTGGTTGGGTCTTGCTTTTCAAGAAGGGGCAGCAGTAACAGGCCTGTGTCCGATTCTGTTTTGCATCGTCTCTTCAAACACTCATAAGTAACAGCTTTCTCAGTGTCTGGGTCAATATAACACTGGGGTTGCTGGTTTAGAGCGCGATTGAGCTCTTCATCAAGAAGGTTGTGTTTTCTTGCTCTATCTTTGGGTAGGAAAACACTGCTTACAGGGTCTAGAAAGCCTCCTGCAGATTCTTGAGCCTGAAGCAGAGTTAGTGCAGTTTTCTTGTCCACAATTCCCTTCTTCATGGCTTCAAACACTGACAGAGGCTTACCTGTGCTCCGATCAGTGTATCCAATTGCAGCACATTCTGCTGCTAACAACCATTCTCGATCTTCCTTATCCACCACCCCTTTGTCACATGCTTCCTTTACAGTCAACTTCCGATTGGTTTTAGGATCAATGATGTGACCTGTGGCAGCCTGGGCCTCCAAAAGCTTATTAGCACTATCTGTTGGAAGTAGTCCTTGTTTCTTGGCTTCTGCAAAGGACATTTTGCCTTGATCTCCAGCTATCACAGCAGCTATGACCCCAGTACCCATAAGACTAACTTTTATGTCTGAAAATACTTCTGAAATTGTTTTCCTTTTTGTCAATAGCTGGTTCAATGTGGGCCTGTCAAGTACTTCGCAATCAAGCAACTGCTGTGCTGTGACTGGCTTGCAGATACCATCAAACATGAGTCTGTTTGGGTCTTGCTTTTCAGAAATAGGCAGCAGTAGCAGACCTGTGTCATTTTCGGTCTTGCACCTTCTCTTCAATGCCTCATAGGTAACACCCTTCTC
>OMNR01050889.1:8515-22363 GCA_900303205.1 Mora moro
CAAGACCTATTTTTATTGTGCTGTGTGGGGTTGGTCTACACTCCATTGATTCATTCTTTCATCTTTGCTTCTTCTTTCAGTCCTTCGGGATAATTGTTCAATTACGTTTTGAAGTGTCGAACCTTGAAGAGCATGAATGTTGTGTCATTGATGTGTTTGGTGTCGCCCACAGTTTGCTGGTGAAGAGGACACCGAGAAGTGTTGGCTACAGGCCGGATTGTAAGTTTGACCAACAATGATGTTGACCACGACCCTAATTTGATTAACCAAATGATACATTTATTGACATTGCGCGTTTTGTGAACCAAATAGCAGTCCGTATTTTAATGCTTTTGTTTAATTACATCCAGTTGTAGGATTTGAGATCCCCGACAAATTTGTGGTTGGGTATGCGCTAGACTACAATGAGTACTTTAGAGATCTAAATGTAAGTATAACAAAATACACCTATATTACAACTCTTAATCATCAGTTAAATCAATTATTCCATGCATATTTATAATGGATTTTAATTGTTTTTCAGCATATCTGTGTTATTAGTGAAACTGGGAAAGAGAAGTACAAAGCATGAAGAAGAAGACTTCATTGCCACAAACGATGGATGGAAATAGCTTTCGAGGCTTTAGCTAATTTTATAATTGATTTCCACATAATTATGTAATGGAAATATTCATTCAAGCGCAGCTCATATCACATGTTTTTTTTTTACTTCAGAAACTGAGGAATCGCTGGTAAAGTGATAATCATGAAATGTGTATCACCAGTTTTAATCACCTCACACCTTATTCTGAATATGACATTCACCTTTTTGAACTCTTTGGGATGCCTTAGTTGAAGTGTATGTTTGAAACAGCATGGAGAATTTGGCAAACTTAAGTTCATAACTCTTGTTAAAGTTAAAGCATGAGTAAATGATTTACAGCAATGCTGCTGGTTGAGGTATAGTGCCACTAGTATAACACTACTCCAAAATAAGCCTGCTTTTGTGTAATTGTTTGCTTTAATCACAAGTTTGTCTTTTTGTTGTGTTTTATTTGAGAGAAGACAATTGCCTTCAAGTAAATGAGCGTGTATCTTGGACAACCGTTTGTCTGTCTGTCTTTGTTTGCTGTCTACATGCTGATTGCAACGTAAAGCAGATATGAGATTAGAAAATAAAAATTGGAAGACTGGTATTGACAATGCCCTTTCTTTGTATATCTTTATATAGTTTGCACTTTAGCTGTTAGCTGTAAAGACTATTGAGTCAAGAACAAGTCAAGTAACCGCCTGTACCTAGCTTTATGACATGCAGTGCAAATTATTTACATTGAACTTCCTGTTTAGGTTGCGCTTCACATTACAACAGAATCTCATTCACATGTATCACTGTATATCCATTTTTCAGACTTGATTTCTACCTGATTGTCCATTGAGTGATCGTTTGTCTGAGTAGTGAAATTTCCTTCAAATGTTGGAAAACCATCTGCACCAGTAAAATGTTTTATGTTAAATCCATGTTTTGTGATAATCAAGGATTTACCCAACCAATTATTTAAAAAAAGTTATTAGTTTGATAATGAATCAAAGTTATAAGTAATGATGCATAAAATAAACATGCCAGAGCATCAATCCAAACCTGTGAAATTACAATTTTGTTTCTGAAGGTTTATATATTGTGGTCTCTATTATACACTACTATTATATATACTACAATTAAACCCTCATGAAATTAAGTCACTGCACAATAACAACATTTGTTAGACTACTTGTGGGATGAATAATTTTCAAGGTGTTCACAGATTTCATTCATTTCATAACATAACAAAGAAACTGGACTTACCATTCGAATACTTTTGTTCCACACTCAGAACCAGCTGCCCTCTTGTGGTAGGATTAGGTCTAAGGTTTTTTAAGCTCTGTAAAAGAGTTGGTTAGGCCCACCCCTTAACAACATGCTAGAGAGCGTAATATAATTGTTAGCCTATCCCTAAACAATATGTACACATTGTACACGGTTACATTTGCATGCAAACGTTTCGTTTTAACTAGTAACTGACTGTGTGTATAATTGAAGCGTTAAAGAAGGAAGCGACGTGCAACTACCTATTGGGTTAATTTAGAAGGGGTTAGTGATGATCATCCAACACAAAGTGCGGAGAAAGAAACAAATGACAAAGGTGTGGGAACATCAGGGGTTAGAGATGGGGGTGTTGGGGGGGAAAAATATAACCCAATATCCTGGGTTATATATTCTATATTGTTGTGTTGTATATCCTGCTGGACCACCATGGCTTCTACCATGTTCTGTGGTAGACCTAGAATGACTTGATGCCGCTACAGATAGGGAGGGGAAATTAAATAATGCCGTTGTTGACTCGTATATCAAATCCAGGTATTATGGATTCCTTATTGTGTTTACTGATAGGTCAAAAGAGGAAAGGTGGGCTCAGCATTTGTTGTACTTACCAGAATTTAAACAAATAACCAGTAATCCATCAGTATATACAGGGGAGATGGTGGCCATATGCCTGACATTGCAGTGGGTAGATAAAGTTAGACCACCAGAATCCAGAGGATGGGGATAGTAGGCCCAAGTTCCGGTGCATTCAGGAGTTAGTGGAACTGAAAAAGCTGATAAATGTGTGTGGAGTGTGTGTGTGTGGTTGGTGGCTGGTTTAAGCAGCCTCACCTGGCCCCAGTCAGGCTGATTAGACTCTGGGGCCGGGTGAGGCTGCACACCTGTGGTGCATTGGCCAATCAAGGCTCACAGGTTAAACCAGCCACCACCACACACAGTCGAGAGGAGCACTGACATGTCACACATGGACCATCTGCTCTGCCTGCAAAAACATTGTACACCTCTGCAGTAAACTGGTTTACTCATCATAAACACCATACCTGTGTCTTGGTGTCAGAGGAGCCCCAGAAAAAGCCACTCAGTGGCATATAGAAAGGGAGAACTGCTACAATGTGCAAAAAATACAATCAAAGGAGACCAGATTGTTGTAAACATAGACTTCAATGAAGCAGAAGCCAAAAGTCTAATGAAGAGAAAGAATAAAAGCAAATGGCGGAGTGAGTGGGATGAGGAAGTTAATAGATGACATTTGTATAACATCCAAAAGGAGGGTGGCAAGACAAGGAATGGTGGTGGTGGTGGAGGAAGGAAGAAATAGTAATTACAACAATGAGAATGGGCCATTCCAAAGATAACACAATTGATATGTTGAATTTAAGTTTTAGTTAGTTTGGTATATGGGTTTTGTTTTCTATGAGAAGTAGGATCCTGATTCATACTCCTGTTCAGACGGTGGCGACAATGCACCGGAGAGTTCTTTGTCAGACGACAAAAAAAACACCAAAAAGAAGAAGGAGCGTTTTGATTGGACAGATCTGCTCGCGTCCAACTGAAAGGGGCGTGAACTTTGAGGTAGCGTCGCCAGTGACCGTAAAAGCATCTGTGGGAGCGTTGCATCGTTTTCGGCGCCGTCCAGGGCTATAGTAGCGTAGTGTGGTTTTTTATTTAAATTTCTTTAGACGCGGTCTGTGTCTTCCACATATGCCGACAGCCGTCAAGCTGATGGAATGGGGCGTTTAGCTGGCGGATTGCTCACCCGGCCTGTGGACATGGCATCGCGGCTAGCAGCTAGCCCCCTCCAGCGAGCGAGCTGAGTGGCCCGAGTTGGGAGAGGACTCGCCGTTAGAGTAGCATAGCGTTAGCTTCCCCTCAGCTAATGGGAACTGTTGTTGCTATACTAACGTTAACACAGACTAACAACGTCATTTAAGTTTTTCCCCTTTTTTTCTTTTTTTAAGCGTCGCTATACATAAGGACAACCCCACGTTGCCTACTTCACCGGGTTAGTCCAGCACACTCGGACGCGTTAGCATGCAAGCGTGGTTAACAGTTAAGTTGATTCGAGTCGGTCGACGCTGCCGTGCACACACACGGGACTAACGGGTCGCTAGCTCGCTAACTCGTTGGCCGGGCATTGTGCGTCGCGGTAGCTAGGAGCATGCTAACCATGACCAGGGCAGTCGTTTAACTGGTCCCAACGTTACCAGCAACGTTAGGACGGGGGCAGTGGCCACAGTCGAGTTTGAATCCACTTACCGCAGAGAGGGGGGAAACTTGTTATCGGCAGCCTACCGCTTGTATGGCCATTACGATGTAGCGCAGGACGGGGCCTTGTGGATTGGTCCATGTTTACAGCTGCCCGAGTGGTCGCCTGGTCTCTTAACGGCTGCTCGCTAATTAATTGAACACTAAAAACTTTGTGAATGTTAAGCCGGCAGCCACCTAGCGTCCGCGGCGACACGTCTCCCGACCCGCGTTAGATTAGTCGGATTTTGGTGTCGTTTGGACTGTCAAGATGAACAATCCCGCAGTTATGCCACAAGAAAAGATGGAGTTGGATCTTGAAATCCCAAATTCACTTGTTCAGACTGATGGACATTTGAGAAGATCTAACAGTGCACCCATGATAAATGGCCTAAGGTCTTTATTTTTTCACTTGGACCCATGTGCTCATTATATCATGTCTTAAATGACTGATCTTTTACTTTGAAACAATTCTGTTCAAAAGGCAGTTTCAATGTATTAATGGCAGCCTTTGGTATTGGATCAAATGCGTGTGATGGCGTGTTTAGTTATCTGTATATTGTCATCATTGCAGTGATACTTGTCAAGTGTTCCAGCGGGAGGTGCTGCGCAGCAGGAGAAATAGCACAACGGTTGTCAACAGGCCCAATATGGTAGGAAAAAAGCTTTTACTGAACTCACTTAACCGCCATTTTTTTATTTCCGTGACTTTTTTTTTGTTGGTTAAATAAAAAATTTAAAAAATCATTTGCAGGTTCCATCGTCACCCATTCGAGTGCCCAGCACCAGACTTCATCAGATAAAACAAGTGAGGACTACTGTCATTAGCACAAGTTATAATACACATTCTCATGCTCAGACATTTTTCACTGTTTGGCTTATGTATATACGTGCATAACATGCCTGTAGCAGCTATGCTTCAGAGTAATCCACAATGTAAAGATACAAACTAATTATAAAACATTATTTTCCAGGAGGAGGGTGTAGACGTAATGAACAGGGAGACTGCTCACGAGAGGTAAGTCATTGATTGGATTTCATCGGGGCCTCTGCTAGCTGTATGGCTCCACACTGAATCATGTTTGTTGTGGAGGGAATGGCTGCCATGCCGAGCGCCAACCTCTTGCTCTGCCTGTGTCCTGCAGGGAGGTGCAAGCGGCCATGCAGATGAGCCAGTCCTGGGAGGAAAGCCTCAATCTGGTAAAGCAGGATTCTTGCATTTACCTCTGTTCAGCCTTGCATGTCTGTTGTTACATGTCCTCTCTATTGCGCTTTGTGCACATGTTGTTTGCATATCAAGAAGTTTCTGTTTGTGTTTTAAATAGTGAAGAGAAACCAGCTTGGTGTAGGTTATTCTTGAGAGTTCATTAGTGCTCTGAATTATTATTTTATATACTCGTTTCTGATGATGCTCCTACACGGTATCGAAACTAATGTGTCATGGGGAATTGTCTTCAGGTATTCATTGTGGTTTTCGGAATTCACAAAACGTTTGGTTGCAACCTCTCCTGCAGTACAGTCACAGTGTAGCTTGGCAAACAACATGTGACTTTTTTTTTTTCCCCTTCAAGGATGGAATACTACCTATACATTTGTTTTTCTTACGAATGAATAACTTCCATACAGCTATGCACACCAAGATTGACGACGTGGGGGATATCAAATGATGCATGTTATGACCTATGGTCACGGTTGGCCATTCTTTCATTGTATAGTTTGGACACATATAAACATGCTATATTAAGTCTTGGAGTTATCAGGGCCACCAGTCTCTCGAGGACAGCCTGAGTAGGTAGTATAATACTCCAACATTTTATTTCCCCACAACATGTGACGTGTTAAAGAGAAGTCTGTAGTTAATTCTTGTAAATGGCTCTGAAAGCTTGTGGAACATGTATGCCTGTGCTGGTGAGTGACCTGCCAACCTAGTTCTAATCTATGCAGTCACCTTTCTTGCAGAGTGACAACGATTTGGAGAAGTCGGCGTCATCGTCTCCAAAGAGAATTGACTTTGTGCCCGTCTCCCCCGCCCCGTCCCCAACCAGAGGGATCGGCAAGAAGGTGCAGTCTTCTTTCTTGCGTGGATCCACTTCTTGTTTTGCTGGTAGAACCCACAATGGTCTGACTGATTTTATAAATTCATTAGAAGCTAACTGGTATCTCTTGTTCTTGTTTTGTTGCGAGCAGCAGTGTTTCTCTCCTTCGTTACAAAGTCTGGTGAGCAGTAATGGCCTGACCCCCAGCCCCATCCCCAGCCCAACGAGGCGCTTCAGGTGAGCACAACCTGGGCTGATAATATCTAGTCATTTAGCAGACGCTTTCATCCAAAGTGACTTGCTGCAACTTCAGATGCAGGTCATTAAGGAGCAGGTGATGCATCGGACCTTTAGGCTGGGAATCAAACGCCCTGGACTGTCCTGTCCTGGTCTGTTGTTACTTGTAGACCAATTACTATTATTCAGTTATTATTATTCAATGCCCGAGGCATTGAATAATATCCTAGTAAGTTGACACTCTTAATGTTGATAGGCCATTAAGGTAATTATGCGGTTTATAATTGCACAGCATACTCGAGTTACAAAAGACTGCATGGATTCTAGTAGGATCTGTGTCTTTTAGTAAGGCTGTGCATTCTCTATGCATGTTATGACCTATGGTCACGGTGGGCCATTCTCTTGATGGTAGAGTTTGGACACGTACAAACATGCTAGATGAACTCTTGGAGTTATCAGGGCCACCGGTCTCTCGAGGACAGACCGAGTAGGTAGTATAATACTCCAACACGCTGCATCATTTGCACCCTTTTCATACCAGCTGCTAAAAATATAATGTAGTAATGTAAAGTAAATGTCGAGTGCTCTCCAGTGCGTGGAAAGCACTTCATTTGTACTTGGGAAGTGTGGAAAGTCAATGTATTACAAATTTTAAATGCGCTGAAAATATATAAATGGCATAAATATATGTGGGTGTGCTTTGTGCTCAGCCGACGCAGTCAAAGTCCCATCAACTGCATCAGAGCCAGCATACTGGGGCCAATCAAACGCAAAGGTACGGTTGCATTGCATAATACAAAAATGCAGTTTATTTAACAGAATATGCCAACTACCCCTTAAAGTTTTTTGACGTTTAACTTGAATGCCAACCCTCTAATTATATATTTCAAATTAAATATTTCTTTATTAAAAACGGTGGATTTCTATCCGTAGTTTCACCACTCAATGAACTTTTGAATGATGACATTGCATGACAACAGATTTCTGGAAATGTCTTTCCATTTGTTTTGAAGGGGAGGTGGACATGGAGAGCCAACCTAAAAGGCTCTTTCAGGGGACTACCACCATGTTGTCAACAGATGTATCCCACCTGTCGGATGTCAGTTCTTGGTAAGGCATTTACCCCAAAATCAGAATAGCTGAAGATATTTTCCTTCCCGTCCTCATGTTGCATTGAAGATGTTTTAACAAAATTACAAAATGTAGTTTAGCCTTTAAACAAATTATATTATATTTGCTTTAATCCATCCAAGACCTACAATACTACAGTATGAATTGCTGTCCACTAGGACATGTTTGCAACATGTGATGCTATAGGTGTTCCATCAGAGTACATTCATGTTCAATGCTGTCTTTCAGTCCCAGCCCAGAACTGCTGGACGGCAGCCTCAGCAGTGTGGGCTCTTCCACTGGATCGCCTGGCAAGATGGAGGGAGTCTCGCCCTCCTCCAGCAATTCTCCGTTCACATCCCTCCAGGACCGGTCTCCTAAGTGAACAAGGAGACTTGCGAGAGACACTAGAGTATGATGATGATAAAGTGGTAAAACAAAGGTCTCCCTCTGAGGAGGGGGAAGATGGAGTTTCCTTCTCGGACCCTCAGCTCCTCCTTCACCTAGCTTTAGTTGGAGTGGATTTTCACCACGTTTTGCTTTTGTGAGGCTGGTTGTTTGGCTTCAGGTTTGGAGGGTCCCAGTATGTCTGAAAGGAAACAAAAGCCATGGTTGTGTGCTTTGCTCGTAGAGACACAGGTGGGACTGGGGAAGACGTTATGGGCACCAGCTGCTAGTTGTGGAGTTTGTTTTTAATGGTGCATCGCCCCATAGTGATACTGCGTTTCTATGTCTATCCTGCCAATGTATCAGCTGGTTCTCTCCCACGAGAGACGTTAAGCACTGGACAAAATAATGACTATTTGGATGTGTAGAATGCCCTGTTTGTGCTGGAAAACGTACGTTCAAAGGCCATTTGTCTGTACAGTCTGCAGGTTTTGTATGAAAGAATTTAACTTATTTTTGTTCCTCTTGCTTTATTGTACGTATGTGTATATATTAACCATGTCTAATATCAGTTTTAATTTAGTTATTGGCTGTGAGGTTGAAGACAAGGCACAGGCCTTCAACAGCAACAACATTCTTGGCAGAGGATCTGAGGACGAAGATGCATACTTCAGGGTTCATGGTTACCATTTTACTGTATTGGAAGTTGTCTGTAACAGAAGTTTTCAGTTCCTTGTACTTCATATTTTTTTATGGCATAGGCTATAAACTGTGTTGAGATTTCCATGCCAGCTTGTCTAACTTTAATTGCCTACTGTTTGGGCAAAAGACTAACTTGGCAGATAATCAGACTGAATCAGAGTGCTTGGCATTATTGGGATTGAAACTTTTAAGGCTGCTCTGTCGCTGTTTATACATTATTGTATGCAGAGTAACATTTGTGTTCATACAATTTCTTCTCAGATACTGGCACAAACATTTTAGGGAAAAAATATATTGACTATACATGCTTTTTTTTCTTTCGTTTCTGCTTTGGTCAGTTTGAAAAAGAGCGTTGATGCAGAACATGTTCCTGCAGTGATGTTTCAGTTGTATGTGAACCGTGTGTGGGGAAGTTCTAAAATAAACCCGTTTATTCCTCTTCAAGTGGAGAAGTTCTGTTTGTAAGTCATGTAGGCCTTTATTTTGCACCTGAACTTGTTTTTCAGATTGATTCCCTGATTTAGGCAAATTCAATGCACATTTCTGATCCCCTTTGTGGACCTTTAAGCTTTTGATCTTAAAAGTAAGGAGTGATTGTATATTTGCTTTTTTGTTTTGTTTAGAAAAGTTGTTTTATATGCTGATTGTCTGCCTCCTTTATACAAATAACAATCATATCTTGCTCTGCTGTCCATATTGGTGTGGTTTATTTCCATTAGTTCTGGTATTCTATTTGCACCCAGGGCATTTATTTTGCAAATATATTTAAGTGCTTAAATGCAGTAACCACCCTGCTATCTTAGTGCTTTGTGTGGTAGCTAGCCATTTGTATGCAGTTTCTTGAATATCCTGCACTATTTAAATTATGTTCCTTGCAAGACCAATCAACTCGCCAGGGAAATTTAGGGGGAGAAGGCATTTCATCTCCTAAGCATTAAGTTAGGGGATATGCTGTTGGTCACAGATTAACATCAGTCTTAAAAGAAAACCAAGTCACTGGGTGTTAATGAGCACAGAAGTCTAAATGTGTCTTGGAAGTGTTTTCCTGAGATGACAATATGCAGACAGACTTGTTGAGACTTTATTCAACATTTAATGGAGAATCCAGTACATGACCTGTATTTCATAAAAAAAGTATTTGGTGACATTAAAACAGTATATTGCTGGGGGGGACGACACTCAGAGGTCCATACATGCAAGTACCTGCATTTAGTCCTGAATCTACACTAACATAAAATTCAATAATATGACATATAGATGGTGACGGGTAAACCCATAACACAACTGAAATGGCTTTAAATGTAACAGGTTTGCATGAAAACACTTTCACTCGAGTTCACCATATTCTGTTAAATGGTGGCAAAGGAAGTACATACACAGGGAATATAACGTTTGTATACATCTGTAATGCAATGGCCCTCATCTTACGTCACCAGCCCTTTCTAGGACCCAAAGGGTTCTAGAAAAAAGGTTCCTTAGAGGGAGAAACCCCTTAACCCAGGCTCTAGAGGTCTTCATTGTCTGCGTTTGTTCAATGATATATGTTTATTCATATAAATACATTTCAAAACAAGTAGGCAATAATGAATATGCTTCAAGGAAGGGGTCAGAGATGAACAGATATCCAAGGGCCCTGTTCCCCTACTGCCAGCTGCAGAGTGGCACGCATCCCTGGACATTACAGGGCTCTTTTCACCCCTCGTATCTCTCCCAGCTCACTGGCTTCATGTACGTAGGATGACCATTGTAAGAAGACCTGGAAAATATAGTTGTCGTTTTAGCAGACGCTTTGAACATCCAAAGTGACTTACAGTGGGGGGTTCGGCATCTTTCTCAAGGATGCCTACAGGTAGACTGTGGACATTGAGGAACACACCCAGGACCTTTTGGCTGGGAGTCGGAACACCCTAACCACTAGACTATCCTGCCCCCTGAAATACTGTATTTAATACTTTGGTGTTTTTGAGTGTGTCCATCTCTGCGCTTGCATACTTACCAAGAACATAAGCAGCAACTAGTTTCTTGTTAACACTTAAGTGGAGGTAGACAGGCACAGTGGATTCTTGCTCCCCCAGGGTGGGAAGCATCAGGGCAGCCACGCACACCAGCCCCAGCAACACAGTCAAAAGACTGGGCCCTCCGGTGACAGGCCGGCTCTCTGGAAAAAACATACGCACGCACGCACGCACAGACACACACACACACAATGTTAAAATGAATCACATCAGGGTAGCAAAAAGCGAATCATGTGAGCTTTTCAAAAGAAGTTAAGGGCCAGATTAAAACATGACTCGACGACTGTTGTGCTGGTGTAGTACAAAACATGTGTTGAGTTGTCCTGGTATTAGAACAGCAAAAAACAAACTAATCCTGGTGCTAATAATGATACACTAATAGTTAACAAGGCAACTATCTCTTATGAATTGTGTATCTTAGAATATTTGCAGTTGTATTGTTCATTTGCATATACTACCCACATTGAAATGACACTGAAAATCAACAACGCTCCCCTTTAACTAAATATTTGGCGCGGCCCAGTGGCCATTTAAGAACATTGCACCAAAGCACTCCCAAATAATACAAGCCATCCTACCTGTCTGGAATGCAGTCTGCTCAAAGAACACGCTGTCCGCCAGCTGTTCCTTGAGCCTGCGCTCTTCCTCCTGAGGCCGGGGGTGCGGGGGCTCCTGTGTGGCCGAGGGCCGCAGTGTGGCAGTGACCTCCTTGCGGCCCAGGGCCTTCCGCTGGCTCTGCTCCGACACCTGGAGCCGGAACTTATCGTAAACCCCAAAATGGCAGGCACGTACATCCCTGTGTCGGATCACTCTGAGCCCACAAAGGAGAGAGAAGTCACTCAGCATTGGCAGTTGGTAAATCATTAACATGAACTACACAATACAAGCACATGATGAAAATAAATAAATAATGGAACTCTTGTGAACTGACTCCAACTTTTTAGCACTGATGTTGAACTTAGACCGCACTTTGTATTTTGAGATATAACTACTAAACACAGATACAAAAGAAAAATACAGAAAAACCTACTAACCGATTCCTATTGCTACTCTGCACTCACTTTACTTTTTTTGTAGTTACTCCAATTTCGATCGTATGCTTTACTTGTCAAGAGGAAAAAAGACACTCTAATAGACTTAGCTTGTAATCAATTACTCACATGTCAACGCGACACTGTGGCTTAACAGCTCCGGTGGCGTCCACCACAGTGTACTTGTTTGGCGCTGTGCATAGCACTGAGAGAAAAAAGATTGCCATTAAGTCGACTGAAGAGACAACATTCACCCCAACCTTAACAAAAACAATGTAAAACGCTGTAGACTGGGTTTAATCTTCCCACTGACCTTTAAATTTGAGCGCGAACTCATAAGGGTTGTAGAGCGTGAGCACTTGCTTGTGAGAGGTCTGCTCATCTGCATAGAAGACCAGCTCTGTGGGGAACACAAACACGGGAAGGCTTCCCTCCACGAGCTCAGGCTGTCGATTCTGCTGCTGGTGCTGCATTGGCTCCAGCTGAGCTCCCTCTCTCCTTCCCGTCCGTGGTCTTGCTGGGACCCTCTTCTCTCCACAAAACGACACAGATGTGTGATCTCCCTCTGGCAGAGACGGCAACTCGTGGCTCTCAACTTAGGGCCATGACATCCGAGTATTAGCTAAGGTGTACACAAACAAGGGACTCGGTGAACCCACGTTTCATTCCACCTAGGTACAGCCGGATCTCACCAGCGAACCTTCTCAATAGTGTCATAACTAAAGGTAGTTAGGAGAAAATTAATAAAATGGGGGGGAAATCCAGTTAAGTCACAACAGCATGGTGTTTACTCCGCGTGGTTAGTGGCATGTGTTTCCTTTAACTGTGCAACTGACGCAACACCAAGAAAGGATCCTGTCGTACCTAGATGTATTATACAAAGTATCCGTAGTAATCCGTAGCCTCTTTTGAAAATACAAATTCAATGTGGGCTGATTTAATAACGTCACTCCCAGGGTTACGACAGCATTACACAGCATACACGCCTGTACACACTGTTAACATTACAGGGGCAATAATCCAGTTCAACTCTGGGCAACATGTATCGGGTTATTAAACTGTCAGTGACCCGTACACCGCCGACACAACACCGTGCACTAAAGCAGGGCTCACACCACGGGACGACAGTTGCACAGTAATGCTAATGTTTCTTTATTGTCACGCTAGCTGGGTACGAAGACACAGCTGGTAGCCGCTTCGCAGCGCTACTGGTGTCACCTGCTCACCGCGATAACCCCAATTAATTCAACGCTCTGCCAACACACGGGCAATCAATGGCGGCTTACCTTGTTATTGTCCGTGGCACGCGTGTTTGTTTTTTTTCTATGTGGTTGTCACTAATGTTTTGGTTGTGTCCCCCGGATCCCACCCTTGTTGTGTTTCTCTCGCCGTTTCTTTTGTCAACAATATGCTGCAGCCGCGCGGTGCATGCTGGGATACCGGAGGGCGAAGACATTCCGCCGGACTGCTCATGACGTCAGCACGACACTAATAATAATAATATACTGACGATGTACATTCATCTGGATGTTGTTGTGTTGTTGTTTTTTTAAGCCACTGTTGTGTTTTTGTCCGAGTGATGTTTGCAACAATACTAGTTATAAAGAGTACATGTCATGTCAAGTGCATTATCCGAATATGTTTGTTTAATATGTAAGAAATACAACTTTGATTATGTACGTAGATATTACTACCGGGGTCTTGTACTATGGAGATCAACAGCATACAGCTACCGTGATACAAGTTCACGTAAACAGGATAGGTCCTAGGGCCTACCAAGTGGAAAGCAGAATTTGCAGAAAGCAGCCCCTAGAGGTTGACGGTGCAGAAGTACAACGTACACCCCACCAAGCTTAACAAGCGACGCTAATTGTTGCAGTAACGATTGGTCATAATTACAGCGATCGTGCATGCTTCCCTAACCTCCGCCCCGATTTTCACCCCCCACCGGTACTGTGGGGTTATAATGGGAGAGAGGGGAGAGGGGGTGAGGAGTAATAGAAGAGATGAAGCTGCGGGGTTTTAATTACTTTGTTGTATTTCTAATAATGCGGACCATCGTGCCACATAACTGTAATCACGTGCTTGACGCATGTGCGCGCACGGCGTGGACGTTGCGATAGTAAAAGCGAAACAAAAGCGGTCCGGGCGAACGCGCGCGCGCGCGCGCACACACACACACACACACACACACACTCCCGGTGCCCCCGCGCGACGCTTTTACACACGCACACACACACGCACGC